>BLKR01007260.1:0-40808 GCA_011170035.1 Teleogryllus occipitalis | reverse complement strand
GAGAATGGAGAGACGACCTCTCTGGGGTTATTCCACATTCTATAACTTGTTTTCGCACATTTGCATTTACTTATAAGCTTTCGATAGTAATTGAAAAGCTTTAAAACCTTATATTAACATTTTACATCATTCTGTTAGAGAGAATTATTACTTTTTCCTATGCAGACGGCAATGGTGTCGGTTTATCTGGGAATATTTTATTTCATCACTGTGAATTTCGTTTTCTTGAAAGTTATAAGCTTCTGGGACAATCTCAGATTCTGTAGAGTAATGGTCACATGAATAAATTCTGCGTGATATAAAAACGTTGACAATGATGCAATGGTGTCGAAGGATGTATCTACTTTTTTATATCAGGTCCTCACAATACTAATTTTTCTGTCACCGATTTCTGCCACAGCATTACAATACTCTCTCTTCATTACGTAAGAACTTAGTATGGCGAGAGAGTGAAAATTGCTCTGTTGCAAGCAACAACGCGTGTTGTTTCTATGAGTGGGTTGACTGCCAAATGGGTTGCCGAGAAAACGTTTAATTGATCCTCCGTTGCCCGCCCACCGCGCTGGGCGGAGGCTGTGGCTGGTCGCGTGCGTCCGCGTGGAGAAGGAATCGGCTGTCGCAGAGGGGCCGCAGACCTTCACTTTATTGTTCTTATCGCATCATGTCTCTCTGTCTCTTTGTTTCCAACCGTACTTCGCAGTACATCCATAGTACAGTCATTTTAAAGTTTCTGAACTATTTACCCTTTCAACAGCACATTTATCCCTTCCCTGTTGGGTGCAATTGTTTATCGACAATTATGTGACTGGCTTTCTGAAAGCGCTTTTCTGTGGAGAGCGCGTTCTATAATTTGCGCCCACTGCCCGCCTTTCTATTGGCCGTCAGGGGCGTTTGCATAGCGCTGCATTTGGATAGCGAAGATTACCCCTCCCCTCCTCGTGAGGGAGGATCCTGTTCCTCGCTTGTTTGCCCCCACCACCCGCCGGGCAATTGGTGGAGGGGGGAGGGGGAGCGAAGGCGTCTCAAGCTGCTGCAGAGGTGGAGAATCGAGTTGTGGTGGACTCAGTCGGCGTGAACAGGCGGGAAAGAATATTCGGGAAACAAAAGCGAATTTTCCATTATGTAAATACAAACATATTATTTTAATTTTTCGTGCTTAAATATGCAATCCTGCCTCCCATATGGTCAAGTATCTTTTCAGAATTTCTGGTGCTCATTATTTTGATGTAAAGACTCCCCATCTTGCAACTTGTGCTACTTCCTGTTCCTCGCTTCAGTACTAATTCTATTTTGCGGTCGATTTGCCATCAATCGTCACCATTGTGTGTCGGATTTTTGGATTAGTTATACAAGTGCTTCAAGTTGTTCGAAATTATTAGAGATATTTTAGAATAAATATATCCGTTAGCATTCTTGAGAAGTGCTTATTTTGGAATGTTTTAACATAATTATTCCATGTAGTACACTGCTATGGGTCTGTTGAGATCTCGTGTCGTGACTTGTTGAGGGAGCATTGCAGAACTCTACGTCTCAATGCGACAACTTTAATTTTAAAAAGACTTGGTCATCGGGGCGAAGGGGAGCCAACGGAGGTGGGAAGGATAGAGAGGAAGAGAGAGTGGGAGGGAGTGGTTGGGAGAAGGAGGGAGTGGATGGGAGGGGAGGAGAGACAGGGGAGAGGGAATGCGTTTGGGGACAGAGGAGGGGAATGAGGGAGAGGAGGAAGGCGAGGGTGGGTGAGGGGTGAGGGCGTTCGCTTTCCCATTAGGGGGCCAGGGGCGGTGCCCTGCATGCGGGGTCGCGGCTCATTACGAGCTCCCTGCCCATCCGACCCCCGTGGGCACTGGGCTCTCAAAGCCAATTCCATTTCGAGATTTTCAAAACGAATGCCTTGAGGGAGGAGGGAAGGAGGAGGGATGAGGGAGGAGGGAAGGCGAGGGTGGGTGAGGGGTGAGGGCGTTTGCTTTCCCATTAGGGGGCCAGGGGCGGTGCCCTGCATGCGGGGTCGCGGCTCATTACGAGCTCCCTGCCCATCCGACCCCCGTGGGCACTGGGCTCTCAAAGCCAATTCCATTTCGAGATTTTCAAAACGAATGCCTTGAGGGAGGAGGGAAGGAGGAGGGATGAGGGAGGAGGGAAGGCGAGGGTGGGTGAGGGGTGAGGGCGTTTGCTTTCCCATTAGGGGGCCAGGGGCGGTGCCCTGCATGCGGGGTCGCGGCTCATTACGAGCTCCCTGCCCATCCGACCCCCGTGGGCACTGGGCTCTGAATGCCAATTCCATTTCGAGATTTTCAAAACGAATGCCTTGAGGGAGGAGGGAAGGAGGAGGGATGAGGGAGGAGGGAAGGCGAGGGTGGGTGAGGGGTGAGGGCGTTTGCTTTCCCATTAGGGGCCAGGGGCGGTGCCCTGCATGCGGGGTCGCGGCTCATTACGAGCTCCCTGCCCATCCGACCCCCGTGGGCACTGGGCTCTGAATGCCAATTCCATTTCGAGATTTTCAAAACGAATGCCTTGAGGGAGGAGGGAAGGAGGAGGGATGAGGGAGGAGGGAAGGCGAGGGTGGGTGAGGGGTGAGGGCGTTTGCTTTCCCATTAGGGGCCAGGGGCGGTGCGCTGCATGCGGGGTCGCGGCTCATTACGAGCTCCCTGCCCATCCGACCCCCGTGGGCACTGGGCTCTCAATGCCAATTCCATTTCGAGATTTTCAAAACGAATGCCTTGAGGGAGGAGGGAAGGAGGAGGGATGAGGGAGGAGGGAAGGCGAGGGTGGGTGAGGGGTGAGGGCGTTTGCTTTCCCATTAGGGGGCCAGGGGCGGTGCCCTGCATGCGGGGTCGCGGCTCATTACGAGCTCCCTGCCCATCCGACCCCCGTGGGCACTGGGCTCTCAATGCCAATTCCATTTCGAGATTTTCAAAACGAATGCCTTGAGGGGAGGGGGAAGGAGGAGGGATGAGGGAGGAGGGAAGGCGAGGGTGGGTGAGGGGTGAGGGCGTTTGCTTTCCCATTAGGGGGCCAGGGGCGGTGCCCTGCATGCGGGGTCGCGGCTCATTACGAGCTCCCTGCCCATCCGACCCCCGTGGGCACTGGGCTCTGAAAGCCAATTCCATTTCGAGATTTTCAAAACGAATTCCTTGAGGGAGGAGGGATGAGGGAGGAGGGAAGGCGAGGGTGGGTGAGGGGTGAGGGCGTTTGCTTTCCCATTAGGGGGCCAGGGGCGGTGCCCTGCATGCGGGGTGGCGGCTCATTACGAGCTCCCTGCCCATCCGACCCCCGTGGGCACTGGGCTCTCAATGCCAATTCCATTTCGAGATTTTCAAAACGAATGCCTTGAGGGAGGAGGGAAGTAGGAGGGATGAGGGAGGAGGGAAGGCGAGGGTGGGTGAGGGGTGAGGGCGTTTGCTTTCCCATTAGGGGGCCAGGGGCGGTGCCCTGCATGCGGGGTCGCGGCTTATTACGAGCTCCCTGCCCATCCGACCCCCGCGGGCACTGGGCTCTGAAAGCCAATTCCATTTCGAGATTTTCAAAACGAATGCCTTGAGGGAGGAGGGAAGGAGGAGGGATGAGGGAGGAGGGAAGGCGAGGGTGGGTGAGGGGTGAGGGCGTTTGCTTTCCCATTAGGGGGCCAGGGGCGGTGCCCTGCATGCGGGGTCGCGGCTCATTACGAGCTTCCTGCCCATTCGACCCCCGTGGGCACTGGGCTCTCAATGCCAATTCCATTTCGAGATTTTCAAAACGAATTCCTCACCAACAATATTGCCACTCAGCCTAAGCACTTCGCATCTCGATTACTTCTTAAGAGTAGAAAACAAAGAAGTTGTATTCACGTACAATAAATAAGCAACGATCGAAAATAAAATGCTTGAGTAAGGCGACATTCAGTTTGAAAAAGAAAACCAACTGTCATGCTGGAGCTGAGTAACAGTGAGGATGCAACATTCGTTACAGTCAAACAATCCGAAGTGAGCCAGCGCTCCCTGGTGTTAGTTCATCGCAGTGAATGATCGTCCCCCCCTCCCCGTCCGCTCTGCCCCACTCGCCCCGCCCCTCCCCTCCTCCTCCCCTCTCCTCCGCCGCCCCACAACAATGCCGCCTAGATGCATTGGGAGTAGCGTCATTTCTATGAGGAAACGAAACAAAATTTGGTATCGTAAGCGAACTCTTTCTTTTTCTGGCTTCTAAAAATATTCTGCTGAACTTAAGATTAATCACTCATGTTTTAGACTGTTCTGTGGAAAACTTCTCGTCCAAATCCACACACATACTTGTTTTTGTGTATTAAAATTACATTTATTAAGTAAATGAGAGACCTGGTAATCTAATGGTAACATAACTTCATTGCTGTTTCTGCTACTCAATTCGTTTTACGAGTTTCGACTATGCAAATAAGTATTGTTATTGTTTTCACATGACCTCTCTCTCGAATAAAGCGATTGGTCACTTTTGACTTGAAAATTACCGCGTCTCAAAAGATGACGTATGAATGTATTACAATGTTTCTGTGATATTGATCACAGGTTATATTGTTTAATATTTGTGTGTGATAGCGAACGAATTGCTTAATAAAATCTTAAAAATCCTCTTACAATCTTAGTTCCTTTTGCCAATCATCAAAAATTTTTTTCCGTCCAGCTATGTTGTGTAAGGTTTTTCTTTTATGATTTGCATCTAAATATGTGCAAATTGAGAGTGATTCATTGAAAATTTTTCCACTGAAAATCAGTCGGGCTTTTCACATTTACTAACTCCACCTTTTTGTAATATTGTTATGGACGAAAAATAGCGTCCAGAATTATTCTCATGTTAAACTTTTAGACAATTCATATTTACACTTTTTTATTGAAGGAACTACAATGTTAACATTTTTTGTGATGTTGAATTTTTATAAAAATAACTGCATTGAATCACAATACAATATAATATTAACAATGCAACTTCCTACATTAATTGCAGAATTCCTCTAATAGTATATCCTCCACGATAATATTTGTATAATAATTTTGTAATATTTTTGCAGCTTACGATCAGTTGTCTACTAAAAAAAACTACTTCCCAAGCAGCCATTCACCCATTAGGGATAATTAACCCTTTTGCTCATCGGCGGTGAAATCGTCGTATCTCACCCTCTGAGCGATGGCTCCGTTAGATGGACGCGCCCGGATGTCCCATTTGCGTAATTATTCTCTTTGGCTTTTGAGGCAGTGCACGCCGCTGTGCCCATGTCACTTCCACAGAAGCTGCAATCGGTGACAGGGGCTCAAGGAGAGTCTATCTGTGCTTTGGCTTTGCTCTCCAAACGTGGACCTAAACGAGTGTTTTCATCGGCGCGAATACAATTCATTTCTCTACTGGCTGAAATAGTTCAGCGCTAACCCCTCATCTCCCTCTACAGGACTCTGAACGTGGAGTCCTAGGGTTCAAGCCCCGTCCGTGCGGATTTTCCAAGGTGCTTACGGAACTAGGTCGAAATCATACGCTGCCTGGAGGAGAATTCTAGCGGCGAGGTGCCTGATGGGTAGTTTTCAGTGGTTTCTACGATCTACAGGCGAACGGCGGAGCAGTACCCTAACAAACAGGCTCCTTTTCCTCCTCATCCTTTTCTCTTTGTCTCGCACACTGTCAGTTGAATGCACTACACTACTACACTGGTTGTGAGCTTAGGGCGAGTCCTGACTCGAGCGGTGGTTTGGGAGGGCACGCCGGGGCGTAAGTCTGCGTAGGTGTCTCACAATTCAGCCGGAGAGGATCACCGCCACCTCCAGAGGTAATACATACACTACTTTAACGGGACTACTGATCATAGCAGTTGACTTGCCTGGAAACCCCAGTCTCTCAAGCTACCTCTGCTGGTCGCGAAACGGAGACGTCAAATATCTTTCGGCCAGTCAGCTATCCGTACCATTATATAGACGGAAATGCGATGGTATTGAAAATGTACGTTTCATGTCTAGTAAGAGTTCCAGGAAAAATATTAGTTTTAATAAAATGATGAGTTTAAAGTCGCTTCCCTCTTTATTCGAACCTTTCACGATAATTATTTTATCGACTCGTTCGTCGCGAGTGGAATTGCACCTTCACCGGATTTTCTCGCTCAGAGGGCGCATTTCAGGAGCATTAAAATACTGGCGGTAGGGTATCTGCTCGCGAGTACCAGATCGGGCTGAACACACACACGTGAGTCATGGAAAGTTTAATACACACGCACAGCAGTATTTGTCAACATCTATCGGTTTAGTAGCAGTTTCTTGCCGATGCAAAGGCATGAAAATTATTCAGCGATTTACATGGATTTTTACAACAGACGGAGTTGTGGTAGGTTACATTACGTATTGTGATAATTATCGAAGAAAAATCAGTCGAGCATTCAAGTCCAATCGAATCAGGCGTCGACCATTCAAGTCACCCTCCGGAAGAGTATCTGGCTTTATCAAACAGCTGAAAAATTCATTAGAAGTAGGTATATTTAGGATTCGTGTTGGCAAACGTTTTTAGGATTCGTGTTGGCGAACGTTTTTAGTATTGTTGTTTGCAAGCATTTTAGAATCCCCAGTCCGCCGAATGCAATACACACGCCCGGCGCGTGGCAGAAAAGTGCCTCTCCCATCGGGCGGTGAGTCGTACCAGTGGCCGGGTGGGGGCGCCTCCTCCGCGCGGGAGGAGGGTCTAATTATCACCAGCCTAATTATTCCGTTTGCGCGCCGCCAGAGGCCGCGCGGGGCAGTCGGAAGCGGAAGTGGCTCTGCGCAGAGTGAAGCGCTACCGCTCGCGCCGCGTTCGGCTTTTGTCCGTCGTGGGCAGTGGATGAGGGGCTGCAGCCTGCGCGCACCCTGCCACGGAGCCCAATGACGAGCACGGAGATTCTCTTGCTCTCGGTTCACTCCGGAAGGGGCTTAGCTGAATCCAGTGTCATTTGCAGTTTCCAATAGACATCCACGCTGCTATAGCAAAGTGAATACCTGTTTGAGCCGTTTATCACGACTTGCCTTCACATAGCATACAGAAATCTGTTGATTGCATGCAACTATTCTTGTCACTGTCGATGGCCTCCTTCGTGCGTGCGTGTGTGTGTGTGTGTGTGTGTGTGTGTGTGTGTGTGTGTGTGTGTGTGTGATGGGAAACATTCGCAATCCGTCTGTGTCTCCGTGAAAACTTCGTCCTTCCTACATTTCTATGACTCACCGGGTGAGTAAGGCTCTAAAACTCTTGTGCCTAATCGGGACGTGACTTGTCGATCCTATTAAGAAGTGCACGCACCGGAGGGGGCCCACGGGCAGCAGCAGTTCATTCTGGATAGAAGTCTCCCCGTTCGGGGTGCAACGTGAGCGCTCTACAGCGCAGATCGACCCAGGGAAAGAGGAGGGGGCCTGAGAAAGCGTTGCAAATTGGGAGAACATTGACTTAAATAATCTCTTACAAATGCACAAGTACTTACATGGGTTCCAAGGATTTCGGGCAATAATAGGGATACGTCGAAGAGCTATCTCGACGTGATGTTCGGAAGGGAAGCGAGCTCTCCTCTGGGGGCAGATCGACCAGGGGCACTGGCACTCCGATTTGATTGCTGAAGGTTCTGAGATTCCGTCGGTGGCAGCTGGGCGGTAGGCGAAACATGGAGAGGATTCCCCGCTGTAAAACCTCACATAATGAGAAACATAGAATGTGACAATTTCATCATTAGTACTCAACATGGTGTCCATAATCCTGGCCTGGGTGGGTTGTGGAGGCCTTCGAAAGAGTTCTGATGTCGCCCCATCGCTAGTGGGAGAGCAGTTGCTGAGAAGAGCCACCGCCGCCTTCCGCCGGTGTCTGCAGGGGAATCGATTCTTCCTTCTTCCTTCGAGACTGACATGGACCTTTGTAAATGCAATAAGTAGTACTCAGCAAGGTGTTCATAATCCTGGCCTGGGTGGGTTGTGGAGGCCTTCGAAAGAGTTCGGACGTCGCCCCATCGCTCGTGGGAGAGCAGTTGCTGAGAGGAGCCACCGCCGCCTTCCGTCGGTGTCTGCAGGGGAGTCGATTCTTCCTCCTGCCTTGGGATTGATGTGAACCTTTACGCCGAAGACTATTGAGCGTTCAGGTTGCCCGCAAACCTTTGAACGCTGTATAGTGTTTCTGGAAGAAATTTCAATTAACTTATTAACAATTAGTCTTGCAATTTTTTCTTATTTTTGGTAAAAAAATAGAAATAAAATAGATTTTGATGTTTTTGAAATGAATCTTAAATGCCGAAAGTTCTGAAAACGTGTTATCTCCTAAGACGCTACACATTAGTAAAATGTTTACTTCTCTTTAATAAATGTACAGATGGAATGCTGGAATGATTCTCTACTTTTTAATTTTTTATTAATATTAATATCATGATTAGAATTGACAACTTGTTTTAGAACGTGTTTTAATATTTTACGAATTTGCTGTACTATTGTAAAGCTCATATTGGAACGTTTATTAATTTATTTTTCATAATATTTCACGAATCCTTTCAACCTTTTTTTAAAAGAATATTAACATTTCTATACGTATTTCGGGTATACATGTGTTGAAGTTTTAGGAATTACACTTTTAATCCCTTACATTTCTCTAATTTGGTTTCTTCAAATTAAATGGCGGAAAAGGGAATTTAATTAAAGATATATGCAAGTTGGGAATATTCGCTTATTTTCAGATAATACATTTTCCGCGCATGTCGAAGGGAGCTGCTTTATTTCCTTTGAGTGGAGTCGGGGTCGCACCCACATGCGAAGGGAAACTAATTATGAGGAGAGGGTCGGTGTCGTGGGGAGGCGACCAAATGATGGAAAAGGACAGGGCAGTCACCCTTTGAGTGCGCCATCGCCTTGAAGGGGCTTTTAAAGGGGCGCCGCTGCGGGCGCTGCAAGCGACCCACTTACCAAGACCATAGTCTGCGCGTGGGGCGACGGGAGGGGCGCGCTCAGGCGAGCAGCAGAGGGTGCTCTCCTACCCAGCCATTTTCAATGTCCAACGAACTGCTGCTGAGGTGAGACACATCTAACGCGCAACTCGCGGATTCGGCGAACCTTCTCGCAACTTCTGTTCAGCCTCAACGCGTAGCAACGGGTTGAATACACTGGGAATAAGATTAAATTGAATAGAAAATTACAACTAGATTAAAATTTTATAAATAATTACTTTTGTTTGTACAAATTATTGTATTTGAGATAAGATACAAAATCTTCATTGACAAGTTTTATTTGACACTCAAAGGAATATGTGTAAGAATATAATAAATAGATATCGAATTACAGATATAGAACATGTAAAGTATAAAACATTGGAAGTTTCATTTATCTTTCACGCATCCTAAACAATAACTAAGCGATGAGGAAGTCTAAGGCTCGAAAACTCGCTAGAACGAGGTCTTTCTGCTTCATAATTGAAACGCGCGCGGTTGTTCTTGTGACGTGAACACACAAAGACACTGTAAAAGGATTTTTTCACACTTTTATAGAAGTAATTGCTCTATATGTGCCTGATTAGTTCCGATGAGGTCAGCGAGTCCCGAATGTACAGTGCATGTCCTTTCCTCGGGAGGTGGCGATTATCTTCCCTCCTGGTTGGCGAGATCAGGCGTCGACCTACAGATTGCCTAGCGGGGGTTTTACCCAACCAGATATCTCCCACCAGCGGGGCACCGCCCCAGCCGCGTCAAGCTCTAAGGCCCTTGACAAGCTCTAGGTTCTGGTATTCCAGGATACGTGATAGTGTAGAACATGTAAGTGTGTGCGTAAGTAAGGGGGTGAGATTGGGATAAGGAAGGGAAAGAAAGATCCGTGCTCCGTTTGTTAAGGTCCTGCTCCGGCATTCGGCTGATGTTGATAGGAGAAACCACGGAAAACAACTACCGATCAGAGCAGCTGGCCGTTAGAATTCTTCTGCAGACAGTTGCTGAGTTCGTCCTAGCTATGTAGCTAGAGTTGAAACTCGACCGTCGGATCGGGATCGGTAGCTCAGTTCATCAACTGATGTCACTGCAGCGCCCCTGACCGAGAGGTCCTAGGTTCGAGTCCTGACGGCGGCAGGATTTTCGACACTAGCCTTTCAGCTAGGTCGAATTCAGTCGCTGTCAGGAAGAGAATTCTAGCGGCCGGCTGCTCTGATCGGTAGTTTTCCGTGGTTTCTCCGATCAACACCAGGCGAGTGCCGGAGCAGTACCCTATCAAACGGGCCACGTACCGTGCGCGATCTGTCCTTCCTCTTCTTAGTCCTATCCTCTCCCCTTACACACACCCTTACAATAACATTCACTACACTGCCACATATTCCGGGAGACCGGTCGGGAGCTTAGAGCTTGTCCCGGCTGGGGCGGTGCCCCGCTGGTGGGAGTGTCCTGGTTAGGGGGAAACCCCACTAGCCGACGGTAGATCGGCACCGGATCTCGCCATCCAGTGGGGGAAGATCACAGCCATCTCCCGAGAAAAACATGCACTACACTAACGGGAGTATTGACCAAAGCAGTTAACGCGCCCGGAAACACGAAAAAATCAATCAATCAATCGACCGCTGGGGCTCAGCCCCTGGGGCATCCCGGTCAGAGGCCTTGTAGCGATATCATTTGATGCCCTGAGCCACTTACGCCAGTGCCAGTAAATGACCCAGATTCCTACAGCAGCTCCGCCGACGCCGAGCCCGAAGCCTTGGCTTCTCCACGACTTTTCGCGCGTTTTCCCTGCAGAAACGGAAACGGAGTCGAAAGCTTTTGAGGCGCTTTCGGAACGGGAAGGAAATGGACAAGAAAATGTGTTGTGATCGTCAGATACTTTCATTTGTTTTATGTGAACGTGGAAAATCCTTTGTCCTCGCACGAAGCGCCGGCCAATCACAGAATTGCATGATGCATGGGTTTCGTTTTGTCTACGTTGTAAAAATGTGAACGTGCGACGTCAGGGAATTATTCATTTGTTGTAATAGTACGTACAGCTTGCGAGAATTTTGCACCACAGATAATCTCAGTTTTGAGGAACCACTAAAGCTTTGAAACATATTGAACCAGTCAGAAGCATCGAAACGAATTATCGCAAAATTGTACATTATTTTATTATTTATAATGTGAAAGGAGTAATTACGTATATCTTGTATTGCATGTTAATGAAGTGATTTCTGTATACTTTTCGGTTTTTTCTGCAAAAAAACAGTAATTTAAGGATCAAACGATGAATTCAAAAGTTTGCTGTTTGGTGAAGAATTCAGTAAAATTTTCGGATTTCTAGTTATTTTGGCACTTTTCTTAAAATGTGATTGGTTATAAATTAACGGTTCTGTCTGTTTTAAATAGTTTGGATAAAAGTTAATATCCAATAAGCTCTTTTAATTAGTATTTCAAATACTAAATATTTACTTATCCAATGTAGGGGGTAATGTGGGAGCCGAAAAACGAGTAAGCCGGCTCGGTCGCTTAGTGTCCAGAGCAACTGGGCGTCGACAGAGAGACCGTGGCTCGATTCCCGGTTGAGGCGATTGATGCTCAGAGTAATATGGTCAAGCAATTTTATATCCTCTCTAATTGGGTTAACTTTTTTCTAGGGCTTTTGTCCCGCCGATTGTTGTTTACCTTTCACGTCGCGATGGGCTGCACATTCGACCACACAGTGGACACCGACAACTTGCGGGCTCATCTACTGTAGGGTCAGCAGAAAGCGAGGTCCTCCCCGTCAACACATTGGCAAGGGACAAACAACCACGCCCAAGGCGGGACTCGAACTCGCGACCCTTCGGACCAAAGCACTGAGACGGTACACGCTTAAAGTCACTTACATGAGACAGGTCGGCTTGAGTGAATTTTCTTTACCATATTGTAATCTCCACCACGTTCAGATTTTTTTGACTTTTCCGTTTGTGTTTTCATGCCAGAGTTTTCCGTTCTAAGAGTCCGGTCACTCTGGTTTCAATGTGAGTGAGCCACATAAGTATTTCGTTCACTTCAAAAGCGTCAGGATTTCGCTCCGCGGTCACAAACGCTAAGCCAGTCCTCATACTGCCATGCTACGCGTTGCTTTATTTGTTGTTAGATAATTAATTGTAAAAAGTAAACGGGCAAGAGGAAATGTGTAAGTAACCATAATTGATTAATGAAAGAGTTTTGTGTTTGTCTCCTCCACGGAAGGCCTGCTCTCCGTCGAGGATCCCGTCATGCTCTGCCTCTCCGATCTAATGTTGCCGATCTCTTCCGAAACATTTGGCTTCTTTCGATGGACCGTTGTCCTTGTATTAATATATGTCAATTCTAGTGAATATGTTGTAAAATTATGGTAAAATGGACTGTGGTGCAAAGCAGTTGTTAACCCAAAAAAAGCATGTAATCGCGTAGTTGCCAGATGAAGAAATTCGTCATGGGGAGGTCTGGTGGAGATGGTGACTGTGATAATTTGGCTGGTAAATGAGCGCTGCTCGAAACTGGTTATATTCATTCAGGGCGGTAGTCAGACTACTGACTTCGCATTGCTCTCTGTGCTAATAAAGATTCACTGATTCGTCTGTTGTCGGGAATACACACTAGCACAGCATTTCTTTCACGCGACAAATAACTTTGTGTGATCCAGTAATATTTATTTTAAGAAAAAATAGTTCAAGCCAACCCTCATATATAACAGACCTCTGCAATTCTCCCACATATTCTCGCTTATTAAGGTTCATTTCACATCATTCGTTTCTTTCACGTCAAATTAACTGCAAATTACACTAACAAAATATCCCAAACATTTCCTAGAATTTCGAATAATTCATAACCCCTTCTTTACCCGGCTTTATAATGCAGTTTTATGGCTACTGATCGTAGTTTCAGGTAAAAGTTTTGAGTCGTTTATTGTCATTTTCCTGTCAGTTTATTGAACGAAGTGCTGCTCAGATGAGCGCGTTTCTTGAGAGCGTGGGGGAGGGGCAGAGGTCTGTGAAGTCGCGGTGATGACCTCGGGACGGAGTCGAAGGGAGCAAAGGAAGAGAGGTGACATGAAGCGTGAGCTGTGGCTTCCGCTGGGTGAGGCGGTGGAGGGAGCGGATAGCGTGAGGCGGTGAGGACGCCTTTGGCAGCCTCCGCTCCCTCCCTCACCCTCGTCCTCGCCTCACGCCTCCACCGCTCCCGCTCCGCCTCAACCCTTCCTTCGGCTCTTCCCCTGCTGTTGTCTCCGCCCCTCGACTCCGATCGCATTGCCCTTCACGCCTCTCCCTCGACTACGTCTGCGCCTTCACATTCAGTCTTTCCTCAGTTCTGCCTTCCAAGGGTTTTCTTTTCCTCCTTTGCTTCCCCTGCTCGACGTCTTCACCACTGCTGGCTTCTCAGCCTCCCGCTCCTCTATTTGGTATAGCATCTTCCAGCTCTTTATTTCCCCCGTCTTCCTCCTTTTCTGTCTCATCCCTCGACACCTCTACTCTTTGTCCTTGCGCTTGGCCTTCACGTTAGACGCTGCCTGCCCTTCATCTCACTCCACCGCCACCTTTGTATTTTCCTCCATGGATCGAAATCCTCGGGCGAGTGGCTTCCGCTTCCGGATTCTCCACCCGCTCCCCTCTTACCCCCGGTCAGCCCTCCGCCGAAATGGCGCTCGTAAACATGTCTTGATTTGAAGCTGCGTCCGCAGAAGCCACAACTCATTCGTCGTTCCTTCCACCTCCCACTAATCCCCCTCCATCCAATAATGACGACGACACCTACGGCACCCTCCTTTAGCCAAATAGTATGGGATGAAACAATACTTCAAAATGTCCTGTGAATTTCATTTGTGTTCATTTCTATGTTTTATTTGTAACTCTATACAGAAGTACCTTGTAACAATTTTTTTCTATTCAGAACGAAGTAAAATTTTGAAATCTTTGGGTCGTAATGAACTTCTTTGCCAATTGAAATACGATTTAGCTCCCACCATACAATATGATATTCACATGAACAAGGAAACTAATAGCGCACGCTACGAACAGTTCACGCCAAGGAACACATTCCATGACAAAACACTCTCGCTCATAACTTGCGTAATTACGCTCAGCAGATCAATTGCGACATTCGAGCCTTGTATAATTTGAGAAGTCACTAGAGAGCGCGCGCTGCAGATTCTTATTCGCTGATGCTTAGTTGAAGACACGAGTGTGACTACGTGGCTGTCCAGCACACAGGCGTTTTAAGCGTATTGTAATGATGCATTTTGATATCGTTACCCCTTGATACAAACAGAGGAAGAACGGTATTCGTGGCGCCTTGTGCTTCCTCGCCTGTCTCTCCGTCGCCTCGTTGCCTGCTGTGTGGCGTTTTAAGCGTATTGTAATGATGCCTTTTGATATCGTTACCCCTTGATGTGGGGTGTGGGTTGTGGTGTCGGGTGAGATTGCGGTGTGGTGTGTGTGTGTGTGTGTGTGGGTGGGTGTGTGGGTGTGTGTGAGGGGGTGTGCAGGGTGGGGTTGCTGTGCTGGGGTGTAAGGGGTGTGGGTGGGGTGGGGTGAGGTGTGGTGTGGTTTGCGGTGGTGTGTGTTGTGGTGGGGGGGTGTTGTGGTGTGGTGTGTGGTGTGGTGGTGGGAGTGTGGTGGTGGTGGTGTGGGTGTGGGCGTGGGAGTGTGGGTGTGGTGTGGTGGTGGGCGTGTGGAGTGGTGTGGTGTGACGTGGTGTGGTGTGGTGTGTGGGGTGTGTTGCTGTGTTGCTGTGGTGGGGGTGTGTGGGGTGTGGTGGTGGTGTGGGGTGGTGGGGGTATGGTGTGTGGTGGTGTGTGGTGGTGGTGGTTTAAGGCGTGGCTGGGCCCGCGAGCGGAGCCAGGCGGCGCGCCGACTGGGCCTGTCACCGCGAGGGGCGCGCGCGACGCGAGCGCACGCCGAGAAGTTTTTCCTCGCAACGCCGCCGCCGATCACGCGACCTCCAGCAGTCGACTCCCCTCCTCTCCCCACCCCACCCCTC
Organism: Teleogryllus occipitalis; assembly: GCA_011170035.1. NCBI lineage: Eukaryota > Metazoa > Arthropoda > Insecta > Orthoptera > Gryllidae > Teleogryllus > Teleogryllus occipitalis. The sequence continues at coordinate 25,924 of BLKR01007260.1, read as the reverse complement.
CCCTCCCCCCTCCTCCTGCCGTTGCGCCGCCGCGCCGTTCGCTTGTAATTTCCAGCCAGGGGTTGTGAACACGAACCGGAAGCCAAATCGCCGGTGAGTTGCCTCCGCAGGAGGGGCAGAGCTGGCAGGCGGGCTTTCGCTCAGAGCTGCCCCCGCGCGCAGTCGCCGATGCGATGGCGCCGTCTGGCTGGACAAAAACGAACTACTCTGCTCCCGTTTACAGCATCGGTTTTTAGGCGAAACTTTTTACTTTTTTTGATAGTTTTTCTGATAGATATGCAGCCTTTACAAGTCTTAGTCTTTTTTTACATCTCTCTCATTTTACTTCGCATCTCAATTACAATCTCCCTCATTTACATTATCTGGACTCACTTTATCTCCCTTCTTTACGTTTATCCCCTCCCCTCTTTCCGCCTCCTTTTCCCTCTCTCTATCCCTGTTGTTTCCCCTTCATCTCCCATTTCTTCTTCATCTTTCTGTTCCTCCGTGTTGAGTATAAAACTAAATACCACTAAAATAATGGTAACTCGAACAGAGTAAAAGTGGACCTCTAAATGACACCCATATTCTTTAATGTCCTCTGTACAAGGTATCTAAATTACAGGTGATTTATTTAATCTTGAATGTCTGCATATGTGCGTTTTTACTGTGCAGTTACAATAATTGGACTATTTCATTACACTTAATATTTAGGGCTAATGATAGTTCGAAAGTAGAGCCTTGTAATTCTTCAATCATAAGCGACAGTAATATGGTAACCTAATTACCGCGATTCTCTTATTTATATAACATGAATACGCTCAAGCGTCATAGCGGTTCGATTCTCGTGTTATGTGTTAAAGAGAGCGCAGTGGGTAGTCATGTATACCGTTTTTCAGTTCAATTGATGGTAGCAAAAAAGAGACATGGCATGTTCGCCAGATTTATAGCTTCATTTCACATATTTTATTGTTCAACTTTCATTTATAGTGACAGTATATCGGACCACTGCGGCCAATAGAACGAGGCTAGTGATCAACAGAGCTAAACTAGAGGTGCTACAAAAAGTCAGATTTTCTTGTTGCAAATTTTTACTTTCTCGTGTACATACGTATGTACAGAGTAATATACGTAGTATAGAGAAAGTTATGTAATGCTGTGAGAATAAATGGCGGATTTTCGGCACAAAAATTGATTGTCGGGCCCTGACGACGAAAAATTGGATAAATCCAGTTGTTAAATCAAGAAACAAAAACCTGTACAACGTTGAGTAGCCAGAATCACTGTCTTATGAGCCAAAAAACCACTTGAAAGTTAAACGTCTATCCGTCCGTCTCTGTCGTATGTAAACAAACCTAGCTTCCAAACCATATGTTCGATCTTTTCCAAACTGAAGAAACGCCTGTCCTCCTGGCTCTAGTTGAAGCTTTGAAATTTTGAAAAACATTCATTACTTTTTGGGGAACTTTATATGCAGCCCTAGGAATATTTTCAAAATGTTCTCAAAAATGGCTCCAAATTTTATCTTTTAATTTCTTGTATTATTAGAGTTAAATATACTTATAAAGTTGGCATAGGTCCGATTTTAAGGATTATCTCTGAATTTTCGGAAATTGTAAATGTATTGATTTTTTCGGCAACTCCTACAACTACAATATTAAAGAGAGAGATTTTTCGTCAAATGAATTTTTTGTGCATAAATAGTTCATTCATTAAGGTCATGTAGATTTTTTGGAAATTTTTGTAGTTTTCGTGCATTAGTGCGTGCAATATTTGCAATTTTAGAAAAATAAAAACAAAATTTTCTCAAAAACAGCTTCAAATTTTTTCTTTAAATTTTTGATATGGGTAGGACCTAATGCTGTCTATCTGATGACATAAACACCATATAACTCTATTCTTTCATGTTTCTTTTAATTACAAAAATGTAATTGCATAACTTTATAAGGCATTACATAACTTTCTCTATACTACGTATATTACACAGTATCTACGTACGTATACAAGAAAGAAAAAAGTATATGGAATAGAAAAATGGATAATGGAGCAAGAATATCCCGCATTAGCGTGTCATTTGCTTGTCTAGTGGATAAAAGCGCTCCGGTGTACACCGCGATGTGGAAATTTTGCAGTGAACTCGGATTGGTTTCTGTTTCGTGGCTTGCGTTGTTTTCACCGTGAGTCGATTCGAGCCGGAAGTCAAGGAGGCGTTGCGCGTGCTGGGTAATCGGCTTAGCCAATTTTTACGCTCGCCGCAGAACGTGGCTCCAGGGGGCCTAGATAAGCCTCGGCGTCACCGCATGCACCACGTCACCAATTACGCCCCCGCGCCGCTCCCGTCTCGGCCCCGTCTCCCGCCCCGCCTCCGGCCCCGCCTCCTGTTCCACGCCTCCTGTTCCCCTCCTCCTTACACACACATACACGACTCCCGCATCAGATGTGTTGCATACAGAGGTTGTGCTCATGTGTACAATTTTATGCTCTGGTACCTTCTGAAGCTATTAACGTACTCCTTCGAAATCACGTTGTTACTTAATACTGTGACATAGACTTTGGTAATGACCTATTGATTATATCTTTACCTCAGAATTAAAGGAAGTTATCCTACATTTGCGTAGTTTTTCATCACAGTTTAAATATGTTTTGTTGTCTGAATGGAAGTGAACTGGATATTGGGGCCAATACATTTATTAAGATGTTTTGAAGATAGTTTTGAGTGTAATCAGAAATATTATTGAAAATAGAACGAGAGTTAAAAAATTCTCAAAAAATACCTAGGGATAACAAATATATGAAGTAGTAAGAGGTAGAATGCTGTGTACAGAGGTAAAAATTTCATAAATTCCTTGTATTACAAAACATTTGTTTTTATTCTAGTTTAAATATATCTCCGAGCAGTGTATAATTCGCTATTCGTTCTTTGCGGAATACGCCCCATAAAATGCTGAGTAATATGACGTGGATAGCGCGTGGGTATATTCAGCGTCATACGCAGAACGGAGCTTCCCAGAATCAACCTGTTGAAGCTTCCCGCTCCATTGAGCATCGAGGGCATCAATGCTTGCATTTGCCCCGCATTACGCGTTCTGCGAACTTCGCAGGTCGATGAGCTTAGAAAAGCGCGATTGAAATTCGTTATATTTCTGTACTTGGATGGCCTCACCCCTCTCACGCGCGGTGGCTGGGGGAGGGGGTGGGGGGTGGGGGCTCGCTAGAGGTCGCCGCGTCTCTGACCTCGATCTGCGAGGGATGCACTCAGCGCAGAACAGGGAACGGTGGGTTGTGCCGTGTGCTTTGGTGGGCTTCTGCCGCTTCCCCTTGAAACTGATGAGAGGAAGTCAGTAAAAAGACCAATCAGAGCTACCGGCTGCTAAAAGTATCGTCCAGACATCGGCTGAACGCCAGACAGAGAGGTACTTTGGAAAAGGAACTCTCTTGTACCTCGTGTAGTCTCGGTCAGTTACATTGGATTGTAACGAGTAAGTTTTCAGTTTCTTGTTTCTCGTTTGCTTTCCTTATTTCTACGGATTCCTGGAGCCTGTAGGACTGGCAGCGATCGACTTTGACCTAGCTATGCATGTAGTTGCTTCCACCTTGCTTGTCTCACCTTGCAATTTCCTGCGATATTCTCGACGGTTCTAAATTGAATGACAATTAACATATACATTTTCATAATATATTTTCATAAACTTCGACTCCTGTAGATTTTTGAGAATGAACAATGACAACGGTATTATAGACCGACATTGGAAGAAGTGCATGAAAAAAATACTGTCGTTGACAAATTTCTTGTAGAAGCATTTCCTTCACATTGCCTCTTTTTTAAAATATTTTATTGATTTTGTTGGTTGTATATAGGTCAGTTTTAGTCTAAACTTTACATGTGTTTGATAGGCTTACGTGCTAACTTACATTTACAACTTATTTCTAAGACTTAAATCTAAGATAAGGTTGATGATGCCCTGTTGGGTCCTCTATTTTGGTTCGAATTCGGAGAAGGTTTTGAGGAATATATTGTAGAGATATGTGGTTTTTTATTCTGGTATGGTTCGGGTATTTTGCGAGTCTAAAGGTTGCAAGGGAAGGGATTTGAGGTTAATAATAAAAGTTTGCGGCTAAGTATGTCATGTGATGTTCAGGGTTGAGTTCTAAGTTGAGTTCTTATGATGGTGATGATTGGTGATAAACCACGGTGCATTGGTTATAGTTCTGAGAAATTGGTTCTGAATGGTTTGTAATTTTTTTTAGATTGTTTTTTGCGGAATCTATCCAGGTGGGACAAGCATACAGCAGTAACGGTCTTAGAATGGTTTTGTATATTTCACATTGCTTCTAAATGCGGTGAAAGAACTCTGGGATTTTTCGTATCCAGAAGATCGCCTCCCCACCCTTCGCCTTTCCGTGGGCGGCGGCGGCGGTCGCGTGAAGCACGATCCGCCCGCTAGGGTGCACGCAGGTCGCCCTCCCCCTCCTCCGATTCCCCCACCAAACTCTTAGCCCCAAACTCCCCACCGCTGCCGTCTTGTGCTCCCCACTTCATCGCTACCGCTCAGGTTCTTTCAGCACTCGCCACCGACGGCAACAAATTTGAACGCGAAAAAATAAACAAAACGCTGAATTTATTTATTTTTAAATCTTTTATAAACTATTTTTATATTGTTTGGTTCAGATTTTAACGTCAAAATGACCATATTATCAACTAGATACGTAGATGTCAAAATGCGAGTTTATTTTGAAGTAAAGTAATTTTCAAAATATATTAGACAACTTTTATGTCTATTAATAATAAAGTAAAATTAATTATTTTAATCTAAGATTTTAGTTTAAAAATGGCATCAAAATAATATGATTACTACTTGTCACAACGTATCCTCAATATGAATATGAAGCCTGTTTTGGGGAAAGTTTACAATTTTTTAAAAAATATTTTGAGTTACATCTATATTGAGTTACATCTATTTTGAGTTATATCATATTTTGAGTTACATCTACTTGTCACAACGTATCCTCAATATGAATATGAAGCCTGTTTTGGGGAAAGTTTACAATTTTTTAAAAAATATTTTGAGTTACATCTATATTGAGTTACATCTATTTTGAGTTATATCATATTTTGAGTTACATCTACTTGTCACAACGTATCCTCAATATGAATATGAAGCCTGTTTTGGGGAAAGTTTACAATTTTTTAAAAAATATTTTGAGTTACATCTAAAAGTTGAAATTTTTACTAAAGTTTGGTATTATAGAAATCTAGTATCGGTGAAATTTTCAGATTTTTATCTGGACCACCAACAGAGATATTACAGTTGAGAATTTGGAAAACATCGAAAAGTCCCATTTTTAAGAGGGTGTAATTTTTAAGGGGTACGATACTTACCAATGATATTTTATAGAAAGTAAGTACACTGTTATGTGTAAAAGCACAAAAAACAAATTACGGCTGAGATTCTATTTCTTCTATGAGAAATTACTCTCTGAATATCGAACATGCTTCATTCGCGTTCCATTGGTTTGGTTGCCAATATTTCTCAAATAAAAACATAGAAAATTGGTAAATACTATTTTTATTTGTAGGCCAGAGTATACTAAATCCAATGCCGTTTATCATAGAATGCTAGAGCAACCCTGAGCTGAATAATTTTGAAAAGAGTAAATGTCTACAAACACGAAAAATTGAACTTAGCGTAAACCAAACATGCCGCCAGTTGTAAACCAGATACAATAAAAATAAATCAGAGATGTTTTTGAACAGCCAAAATATAAGGAAATTTATATACAAAATATGAATTATTTTCGAGATGGTCAAGCGACCAGTGCTGGACCACTTAAAATGGATTGACCTCAACACGTTCCACACTTATATGAATGAATGTCGATTCATTCACATAAATGATCAACTCTTTCACTGCAGAGGTCATTATCCTCCTATTGCTTCCATCACTATCCCACATACCACGGTGATCACCTGTCTATTCTCTACTAAAATGGACTCTTCCCCCGATTATTATCCTATTATGAAATTGATCCCTCCCTCTCCTCAAACAGATTCCCTCCTTTCAATCATCTACACCGATCTCCAGCTCTTTCTCCGCTCCATCGCCATCGCAATCGTCATCGCCATCGCTTTGCGCAACTGCCTCCGCCTTCGAGGGAGAGGCGGAGCCGCTTTGCGAAGAGCTCGAGGGCGCTGGGCGATTTATTAACCCCCTCCTCCGTAACGAGTCAATATTTGCTGCTATTGGCAGCCGCCATTTACTCAGTTGAAGTCCTTTATGGAAACTCAGGCGAGACGTAATGAAAGGGGCACGGGGCCACCGATATCTGAATTTCTAAACAAGTCGCCAACTTCGTTACGCAGCCTTAATTCATGGGTCCTGCGACAAGCGAATACCTCGCTTAATTGTTTGCCAAGATGGAATTAACGCCTAAGTCGATTCTGGCGACTGCAGAGAAGACTTCCTTCGCATTTTTCTTCGTCAAAGGAGAAAACACGGCGCGAAAAATCTCTACTTAACCTTTGTGGTGTGAACAAGCGCTTAGAAATTCGCTGTTCGGATGTACTGCGATGACTGTGGTAACACCGATGTCTCTACAGCATCATTGACCTGGATATTATTGAACTCTTTCAATTCTTTTTATTAAAAATGCTTTTAATACAATATTTATATTGTTAAATGATTTATTTACTGCTGTATGATACGAAACAAAATAATGTACACTTTATATTACACATTGGATGCAACGTATTTCGATTATTACAAGTAAGTAATCGACTAAACAGTAAATGCAACAAGTTAAAATATTGTTTTCTAAATAATATTAGTACGGAAAATACTTTGTTTATCACCTGAGGGATAATAGTACTAAACGAAAACAATAAACTGAACGAAACTATGTATGAGAGCCAAGGGTACATTCGACCTTTTCTTTTTAAGTGTTGATGTGCAATGCCTTTGTGTATTTCAATTATTTTGAGTCGTGAAGTTAGATACACTATTACTCTAAAGTTTTGCAAATTATCCCTTATAGGAGAAATTGATATTGCAAATCCCTTTATACTTAAATGATATACGTCTGTTGAGTGTGCCCACACCCCAGGGCAAATGTGAGCGAAGTGCGGGGGATATTCGTTCTTTTTGTGAAATGTTTGTTTTGTGTGTGTTTGTGTGATCACTGTGTTGCATGTTAAGGGGGATTTCTATAGCTGAAAAGGTGTATAATGAAGTAAAGAAATATACAAACGAGAAATGCTGAATATTGTTGTAGAAATATACTTAAATCACAAAATTTTAACAAGAAATATACAATGGGAAACATATCTCGTAACCACTGTATTACCGAATATTTCTACTTACGAAATTGGAAGTTTAAAGTAAAATTTCTAAAGATTTTGAAGGAGTAATTTTTACTACTACGTCAGATTTGTCGACGCTTGACTCATCAGGAACATTAGGAAAACAAAATATATTTGGCTGTTGTTTTCTAAGATATTTAATTTTATTTTCATTTGAAATATAATTTACGAGAACTCCGCCTTTGTTGTAGTCCACAGTTCTTTCAGTACCAAATTTAACGAGATGTAAGCTCCATTGCACTATTGCATTATTTTCCGTTAGGGGGAATTTCATCTAAATAAATAACAACAAACGTACACCGATGCTTTTTATTAATACAAAAATATACAATTCATTCTATTGACAATTAAATGAATATTATGCTATCTAGGATTTTCTTATTACGGTTTTGTTATGCCAAAAGAAATTTTGCCTAAAACTTGGTTAAACTCGCAAAACATAACATTAAATTCATACTTCAGAATTTAGAATAACTCCTTGTGATGTGAGAACTGTTTTCTTCGTATAGATGTTGCCATACGAAGAGCGAACTAAAGCTAGAATTAGCTAGAATCGACCTTACGTGCTACGCTTATGCAAAAACGGTGCCATTCCTTCTGTGTTATTTTAAATGAGTTCCATCAACTGGGAACGAAAGAAAATTCATTTTCTATGGTGCACATCACTTCGCTTTAACGTATTGTCATGCATAAAATACGTTAGTTTCAATATTTTCCTTTCCTATCTTTATGTTTCAGTTTGACAACGAGATTTTTCTGCATTTACTTTATTGCGAATTCTCATTCAGCGAACGACTATGTGAGCGAGCAAAATCATTAGAATTTTGGTGTAAGCACAGGAGCTAAATAATATTTTTTTTTTCTGTGACTTCTCCTTTTCGATGACTAATACTCTTCGGTTTGTAAACTAAGGCGTAAGGAATGGTATTTGAAATGTTTAATGTTTATGTAAATTGTTCATTATGATCATTCCTAATGGATTCAGTGCCCGTGCCATAGTGAACCGACTGAGTGCCTTCCACGTTGGTACCTGGGTTTGATCACTGGTGCTTCCAATTGGAATTTATGGTGGACAAAACGCGAGTGCAGTAGGTTTTCTCGGAGTATTCTCGTTGCTGCTACCACTATGCATTGCACTGTACGCCTTGTCAATCATTCCCCATCCTATTTAATCATTAATCACCCCGCTAAAGATCCAAAGAACCGCAAGGACTAGACGATAACCGAGGAAGCAGCTGAAAAGAGCCATGGCGAACGAGAGAGAGAGAGAGAGAGAGGGGGGGGGGAATTGGCGAGGGTGAGGGGACTCCCCCTGCCAACCCCCGTCTTGAGGATGATGAAGAGTGGATGGAACGCGAGGCGGGGCGAAGTGTGCAGCTTCGTTGGAGCAGGTCCCTGAGGGGAAAACAGATTGTAGTATTTTTTTACGTTTAGATTAAAATAACATTGCAAGCCTCATTTAATAAATAAGATAGTGAATAGTGGAATCGCAACACGGAGTACTTGCTATGTATTGAATATCCGAGTGAACGTATCTTTGTGGAGATTTCCACATGAAAGGCGGCCATCTTGCTTGCTCCACCGGGAGGCGCCTGCTTGGAGCCTTGGGGAGCGCCAGCCATTGTGCGCGGGGCAGGTGGCGCTGCGATCGGCTTCTCCGAGGAATCAAGACGAAGAGGGAGCGCTCTGGCCGCGCCGCCTCGAGATTCTGGTTTATCATCTCAGCTCCCCTCGCTTTGCTCTTTTTGTTTTTCTGATCTCTCTTTTTTGCTTCTTCCTCATTTCTTCCTTCCTCTTCCTTTTTTCTTCTCCCTATTACTTTCTTTCTACTTCCTATTTTTTCTGCTTACACAATAAACACAACCGCCTTCACCCGATAACAATCATATTTAAATATCTGAAATAATAATAATAATAATAATAATATATTAATGTATGTATGTATTTGGCGTTTTGGGTCGGGAGTCAGACTTCGCCGGCCAGCTACCGGTGTCCCCCATGCCTGAGCCTAGTTAAATTCCAATGCTTTAGGGTAAGAGCGACATGTGGCAAACACGATGTATTCTCTTCACCGAATTTAGAAAGATCCACCTGCTTAAGCTCTTCTTTGTCACGCAGCTACAGAAACTGGGGTGATTTTAAAGGAAAAAAACAATTCTATTTTTGCCTCGACCGGGATTCGAACCCGAGACCATAGCACGGAAAGCAAGTACGTTGCTCATCCATCCCATAGGCTTATGTTAATAATAATAGTAATAATAATGATAATAGTATGGCTCAGAAAAACTAGAAACTCGAAACCATAGAAAATATGAAAAAAGGAATGCAAAATCATTAGGAAAGTTCTTAGTGAAAATTCACAGACGAGCAGTATAAACGCAAAAGCAAAAAAGAAATTAGACAGTATACGGATATTCAGAGTGATATCACAAAACGTAGACTAATTTTTATGGGCACATTAAAAGAATGAATCCTAAACGTTTTACAAAACAAATATTTTAATTTTATGAGAATAGAAGTAAAGCAGCAACTGACACTAAAAAATTGATCAACGAAATTAAAAAGGACTTTTTGCGTAGAAAGTATTTTGCGTAGTCCCAACTGGGCTTATTCGCAATAATAATAATAATAATAATAATAATAATAATAATAATAATAATTTTCATCTGTAATATTCTTTGAAATCTCTCTTTTAAAAGATTGCACAGCCGTGCTTACTCGTTAAACTAATCCTACAGATTATCTGAATTCTAATGTTGCTTTCTTGAGCCTACGATTCTTTCAGCAGCTCAACATTGAATGAATTATGCAGAAAGTTACCTATTTTTTGTATTACCCGCTCTGCCTTTTAAATAATAACACGCCTCAGGAGGTTTTCCTTGAAATATTAAATATTTAATCTTCCCCTGGGAAACAGAATTTCGAAGTATAGTGGCCGCTGTGAGTTTTAGTAGTAAATCCTCGAAATATAGAATTCCAGAAAGAGAATTTTGCGTATTCGGAAAAGCTCAGTGAATGACTTTGGAGTTGGCGAGGATTTCAGAGCGGGAGGCGAAGTGAAGTGCTTTGGGCATCCGGATAGGTGCGAGGAGACTATGGAATGCTATCTATGAGCAGGGACGAAAGGATAGTGGGCGAATTTCGTTTGAAATTCTTAATTAATCTGACAATAATTGGAAAGTATATTGAATGTCATAGGCAGATAGTGGTAAGGGTAAAATTTGGTTATCGCCAGAAATGTAACGTACGTCGAGATGGTGTGGATTGTATGGAAGTGGGAGCGCTGTTGAGAGAGCTGCAGCGGCACGGATTGCAAAGGCTTCGAGCCAACCGCCGAATCTGTTCCAATTTCATTGCAAGCTCCTCATACTTCCTGACCTTCTCTAATTCAGTTTTTCTGATGTTGTGGGTCAGAGGAGCTGCAATATCAATCATAGAGGCTATGTTATTGATTTTATCAACGAGGACGGTATCCACATTTGTTTTGTCCGTGGTAACAAATCGTTCAGTAATTCAAATGCTTCTTTGTTTCTAAAACAGAGGATAAACAGTATTTATAATATGGCGGAGAAAGTCAAGCAGCCCGTGTTTAACAGCAAGTTCTAGATATATCAATTTTGCGAGTTGGTTGTGTCTTCCAAGATGGGAGTTGTCTAAAAATTCCGGACAGCCCGCCAGAATATGTTCTCAAACAAAATAAATAGTCTCAAATAATTTAGTATAAAATTGCCTGGGGTATTAGCTCGTTAACCTAATAGTAGATTTAAATATTTTCACATACACCTGTGAAAAAACTTCACTTTTTGCATTTTTTAATATAATACCCTTGACGTAGCGAACACAGACGTCATACAGGTTTCTATTACCTCCCTGGTTATGATCGTGCCAAAGTCGATGACGGCGCGGCCGGTGCATACGTTTTGGCTTCGGCGCCTCGTGCTGAGCGCTCTCTCGCGCCCTCTCCCAGGACGAGGTCTCTCAGGGCTTTGCCTATTCTGCATCTCCCATCTCGCGGCAACGGAGAGGACTGCACTTTCGGAGACGAGCGCCACCCGAAATCTTGTTAAAACACGCGTTGCGAACGCATTTTCTAGAATAGATTATCTTCACTATTTTTTTAAAAAGAAATACAGCGTGTTCCTTATTATTACTTTGTTTAAAACCTATTTTTACTATAGACTGAATTATGAATTTACAATACTCAAATATACAATATACAAATGCACATCTTTATGGCTTTAATGGTAAATATTAGTTTTGAAAAGTAAAATATATTAACACAACGCACGGCTCACCAATTTTCCCTTAAACGCCCAGTGGAATCGTTTCGACTCCGAGCCTTCACCGTTACTTCTGTAAAGGAAATATTGGGAAAATATTTATCTGCGTCACTACCATTATTAAAAGACAATATTTTAATGTGTAAGTATTATACCGCAACTTAAATTTATTTTAAACGTTTATTCCCATTACAGACCCGCGAATGGAAGCTAAAGAAACATGTTGAACGGAATGTGCAAGTAAACGGTGAAAGATTATGTTGAAAAGTAAATTTTAATATATCATCAATATTGTAATAATAATAATAATAATAATAATAATAATAATAATAATAATAATAGAATATATAATAAACATTTAATTTTTAAATAATACTAGTGTAATGATCTATCATTTCGAGACAAAACCCCCAGATGCAACTTTACAAAAATGTGACAAGGAATAAACTTGTGTATTGATTACAACGGTGCCGACAGAAAACACTTTACAAGTCAAAATTAAAATAAAGAATTAAAGCGCGTGAAATTTGTGAAAATTGAACATAATCGTCCGGTAAAACAGAAATTATGGAATTAAATAAAACAAACGGCATTAAATTCGGTCAACGCATTTGGAAGATATAAATTAAAATAGAATTGGAATTTTTTTAATGTAACGAGCAGAATATGGCCATTGTTGAGCTAGAAAAGAAAGATTGTAAACATGTTTTTTTAAGAATTATAACAAAACGCACAAACCGATTTGGCTGAAACATGGGGAAACAATAGATTAAAACACGGGGAAGACGACAAAATTATTGTCAACTTTGTCGCATGTGCGGAAGCAAAATTATAACATAATATTTGGAAATTTGCAATGATCCAAAAGTATAAACAAATGATGCCATGTTACGAAAAGAAGAAAATAAGCGGAATTAACTGCAGATTAAAAGCAAGCGAGTGGCAACTCTTTTGTTCGAGAAGCATTTTTGTAACAATGTAAGTTGCTGAAAAAATTTCGATGTGAGCTCAGATGTGTCGTGGATACCGAGGGTAAAGGTTCGTGTGCACGGAATTGACGCGTAGTCAAATATCTTTCAAAAGTACGATATTTCGAATAGGGAGTAAAGTTACAATAATTATTGGGATTCTGGAGTGTTCGCAAAAAATTCGGGAGTAAATATTTTTTGTTTCAAGTAGAATTTTTTTTGTGATTACGGACAATCAGATGTGATTATTTATTGTAAGGAAGTTCAGCGCGACGAACATTTCGTTATAAGATGTACAAGAATAGATGCTGAAATCAGAACAATTGGTCGTTCCTTTTGAATGCGAATGATGTAAACGGTAGTAATTTCGAAGAAACTACTTTTGCTATAACGCGAAAATTAGTTGGTTTTTGTTTTGTTTCGTTTTGCCGAACAATACGCAACGAATACATGAAATTTCATCAAACGGTGACGGACTAGCAGCTAAGTAGTATAATTTATGCGGACAATAACGGTTCGCTGTAATCGGTTTCCGAAGGCGACCGCGAGCAGGAGTGGACGGCGACCGCACATCGGAAGGTACCAGGCGGCGGCCACCAGACGTCATTGTCACGAGAGCTGAGCCGCAAAACAGGGCAGTGACACGTGTGTGTGTGTGTGTGTGTGTGTGTGTGTGTGTGTGTGTGTGTGTGTGTGTGTGTGTGTATGACTTTCTTTGCAGACACTTCATCCGAAGACGCATTCCGGAGCTGAAAGAAATTGTTGAAGACCAAGTTTTGTTTAACAAAATTAAATTAGGAAATGGTCAGAAGAAAATCAGGGAATGTGCATTCGATGTATGAGTGAGATTTCATGTTATTTTGTTATTATTATGTGTGAATGAGTTTCTTTGTTGTGTTTTGTTTGTTTTTTTATATGTGTATGTCATAGGATTACTGGGTATCAGTGTGGAGGGAAAGACGGTGAGTTGTTAGCAGTAATAAACGAACGAACAAAAATATTGTTCGTTTTTACCAATCGAGAGTATGCGTCGTTATTGTTGTAATACCCTAGCACGCACAATCCAGTCACTTCGCTTGGATTCCTGTATAGGACCACCACCTTATCCACGGCTGCAGGTTATAAGAAATTTTGTAAAAACTAGCTAGCAAAAAAGGGGCAAACGACAGGTTCAATCAAGTACGATACAAAATATTGCAAGGATAGGCAGGATAGCTGAGGGAGGAAGGAAGGAAGTAGGAACCATTACACTAGTTTCATATGTGACTCAGAATTATGTTTTCTTGCAATGCACTTCTCATTCTATCTCGGAATGTGTCAAATTTATTTGAAATACTTTACATAAATTTATTTCACACCGATAGCAACTTGATGTGTGTTAGAGGACGGAGTTCTAAAAGAAATTTAATCGCATGTTTCAAATTGCAATAGTTCTTTTTCAGGTTTTCATTGCATTTACTCTCTATATTTCTGACCTTACTAAGCATAAAGAGTATAAATATGTATAGTTGTAGATCTACAATTGCAATGACTTGTACATGCTACAGTTTTTGAGCACAATTTGCAGTATACTACATACGTTCCATGAACACCTGCTTCGCATCCTTATGCGTGGTTCATGGCTACATTTTCGAGGTGTTTCCTCTGGTAGTCTTTCACAAAACGTCCACAATATTTACAATGTATGTAAATGCATTGTCGCACAGTATTTTAGTGATTATCTCCCAAAAGTCATAATTGTTTGCTGCTTTTAACCGGTTTTCATGCCATGAAATGTGTAGATACATCGAGTTTGGAAGGTAAATGCCCGAATAACAGTTCTATTTCTGTAACGCATAATATTGGTACAGTTTGTAAAGGTAACACTTCATAATAAAGCAGAATAATTTTTTAGATGAAATCACTTAAATTTGCCGTTGATTTATTTCCAAACCCCTCTTGTTATTTTGAAAGTCATTTCACAAAACAGTGTCTAAAAAAACTACGAATATCTGACCTGACCATTACCATCTGCAATTCTGTACAAGAAAATATCTTTTATACCCGACCATTTCTCTTTTTCATAATTATTTGATGAAATATTGTTTCCATTTAACACTTGTGTGATAATGCCTGTCCTTATTGTGATAATTTTCTTTCCGAAACTTACTGATATATTCGCTACTGTCTCGAAATAACTCGTATATTGAAAAAAGAAGAGAAGGCTAGAAAACAAACAAAGAAGGAAAGAATAGTTGCGAATTTCTTCTGAAGATTTGCGAAATACTTGAAAAGACATTTACAAAATTTCAGCGTTAAAATGTATGAAACAAAAGCTAGAGAATGGGGACAATACACAAGAAGTCGAAATGACGTCTCACTAGCGTTCCAGGTAAATTCGATTGCTTCTCATGAAATACAAGTTTTACGCGTTTCATTTTTTAACATCCTGTAAATAAATGAAAATGATGAAAAATTACAAAATTACAAAATCCTATCTTCAAAAACAAAGAAGCTACTAAGCCATAAATATCACCAGGAGGAGAAATGACGCCTCTGGGCGATGTTCTGTTAATATTGAAAAGCAAATTAACTAGCTCAGACATAAAATGCGTTCCGTGTTTGCACTTTTTACGAGCTATCTTTGAAAACATTCCACTTATACATTGTTATTGGGTTACGTTAAAGTGACGTTTTGAACATTTTCCTTTATGCAAGCGATAGCCTTTCTTCAGGTCATCCATATGTGGCGGGATGGTTGGTATTTTGTGGCTGAGGAATCATTCGCCCTCTGTGACGCCGCTGTGGCGGCGAAATCAAAACGAATGAGCATCGCGTCGTAAACTTTTTAGAAGGAGCGCGCTGTGGCGGTGGATGACGGGCGAAGCGAAGTTTATAGCTGTCTGCGCATGCGCAGATGGAATTGCTCTCAACAGACGCAAACGAAAAATATTCTCTACTCTACTGCGCCTCCCCACGCTCCGATCAAACCTACTCCACCACGCCACCCTCCCTCCACATCCGATTTCCCCTACGCCTCTTTCTGCCCCGTCCATTTTAAAGGAAGAGCGCGCGAATTCTGGGAAGTCCGTCCGCAGTGGAACCCGATTGAGCGCGAGATGGGAATTCTTGCAGTGCTCCGTGATATGCACAGCGCACTCATTCGAGGAGTGGTGAGGAATGGGAGATCCTTGCTAGGAAGTTCCTCTCCTCTCCCCACAGTCTGGGCTCGTGACTCCTTTGCGGTGCCCTTACAGAGCGCGGGATCCGCTACAGCATTGGGTGGTGAGTGGAAGGGACCATTGCGCCAGGCAACACGCTGCAAGTGGCTGTGCTTTTCCCCGCCATACTCACCGTTTTTCATCTCACCTTGCTCGCTATAAAACCTCTTCTCGTCATATCTAGAGCTTTGCTTCTCCACTCCTTTCCACACTGCAGGAATTCACCTCTGTGCGCCTCTGCGGGGACAGCCGTTTCTGATCATCTGACGTCATACCTGTTGATAACGTCGCATTTAGCAGTATGGAGTCTATTTTGTTCTTCGGTTTTGTTTTCATTTGGACCTTGTTTAACGGATAATGTGTGAACGATTGAATTGGAAAAAGTTTTGCTAAAAAATATATTTTTCTAACCTCTTGTATCGCGAAAGTCTTATTAATTAATTAATTAAAATAAACGCATTATATTACGCTTTTTTGTTAATTTTTCAACCTATGTCTTTTCATTTTATCATTTATTTCATTGTTTAAGTAGAACATGAAATAAAATAAGGTGTACGTATTTTTTGTAGAAATAACATGAATTTCTCCCGCGTGGAGACGAGCGTTCGCGATGTCTCTCAAAAGAACGCCATATGATTTTGTGTGTACGTGTGTGTGTGTGTGTGTGGTTGTGTGTGTACGTGTACGGGTTTACATGTGTGTACGTGTATGTACGTGTGTGTGTGTGTGTGAGTGGTGTATGTGAGGGGAAGGGTGCGTAGTGTTTCGCGAAAAGAGAGCGCGCATGTAGTTCCTGGAAGCCAAGCGCGCTGCCCTGTCCACTTGGGGCTTCCTCTCGCAGGCGCAGATGGCGCTCCCTCCTCCCGCGAGCGTTCACTCCTTCTAATGAGCGAGTGGCGACAGAAATCCGAGAGCTTTTCCTCCTCGGACTTTTCGACGCCTCTCGATTACTAGAACCCCTATAACTCCCTTTGTGCGTAAGTAACTGTTTGTGCTTTTTAATCGTCTTTTTCTTTTTTTTTATTATTTATCGCTTAATACTGGTGTATGGTATTGTTTTAGGGACTCGTCGATCAAAGTTGCTTTACACAAGATTGATTTATTGACTGATTGGTGTGTCCAGGGGCGTCGACTTGTATAATCGGTATTCCCATAAGTGTAGTGGAAGTTTTAATCGCTAATGTTGTCGGTGATCCCCCTCTCGATGGCGAGAACCGGCGCATGCCTACTCGTAATCTTGAAGGCGTTTCCATAAAGAGTTATCTCGTACTGCCCGGGCCAGAACAAACTATAAGCTCCAGATCCGTCTCCCCACGTGTGTGGTGCATGTTTGTGTGTGTAAGGGGAGGAGATAGGACAAGGATGGGGAAGGAAAGATCGCACGATGTCCATGGATCGATAATAGGGTACTCCTCCGTCATTCTTCTGGTGTTGATCGGAGAAACCACGGAAAACTACCGATCAGAGCAGCATGCCGCCAGAATTCTCCTCCAGACAGCAGGTGAATTCAACCTAGCTAAAAAGCTAGTGTCGAAAATCCTGCCGCCGTCAGGACTCCAGTCTAGGACCTTCTGGTCAGAGGTGCTGCAGCGACATCAATTGATGTCCAATGCCACCTAAAGCGGTGTATTGCAGGAGAAATATCTGTTCGGTTTTAAGTATTTTTTTACGAAGTACAAAATTTGTGCACTCGCGCAAATAATGTGAGATGACATTATTTGCGCATTATCATTGCGTGACCTGGGCGAGTGTTGTTTCTTAGAATAGCATGTAGACTGAACTCTTCTGTAATGACAGTGGAACGAGTGATCCCTGGGGAGCAGGACTCTGTGAAAACTCGCTTTGTTGTTCTTTTGTCTCTTTTTAGATAATACTAGTCCACTTACAACGGGCTGCTTCTTAGTAATGTGCTTCGACCATCCTTCGTTCATCACAAATTTCAGATAATTCGTTGTAGTCTGGAAGCCTCGTTTAAAAGATAGGAGGGCTTATTAGTCTGCCATTGAAGTATCGAACGAACAAATGAGTGGCGCTTGCATTTCGCTCCTGTGTTTCTTGAAGAGACTCGGCGAGCTTCCTTCAGCGCCCTCTGCCGCCGCCGCCATTTGCGAGAAAAATGCCACTTCCGCCACAACCCTTAACGAGGCGCTCGCCGCGGGGAGAGCGAGCAAGGCCTCCTTGATGAATTTGGACGCAGGGTATTGGCGAGCAGGCGGCCGTGGGAAGCCGTGAAAGGTACAGCATGCCACAAAACGGGGGGTAACCAGGAAGGAAGTTGGTAATGAACAGTTCTATTTATTTATTTGATCATTTATTTAATTTATTTATTTTCATTCTTTCTTTTTTCTTTATCTAACGTTTAAAAAACTGTTCAAATATATGACGTTCTGTGGGGAGAAGTGCAATCTATGCACGTTTTGTGAGCTCTGGAAACCCTCCCCAAACTCTCATACCATTTTAAGTTCAATTAGTAATACAGGCTGCAGCGAAAGATTTTGGCAAGTTGTATTAAGAAGGTATTTGCTCTGTGTAATAAAAACTATTTGCAAAGGCAAATCAGCCACAGATTTTGGCTATTATCTCTTTAAGTGCTTTTACTGCAGTATAATAAATATGATGCTGTGAATAAATATGAATAGAGGCCTTGAAATAATTATCTTACTGAACATGCCGGACGATTATATTTTAATGACTTTTTCCCCCACCGAGCTCAATAAAACTTGAACACATAAAAGCTACATCTACAACAAAACATCATAGAAACTTAATATGTGACATTATTCCAGAAGCTTTCCGTTTTAATATTACGTACCATGAGCAAGTTGTAACTTTCTTAAGACACAATTGCTGAAAGTCGCTTGTGAAATATTGTAGATATCTCTTGTATTCGTAATAAACTGGTCAAAATTAAACTGAACATAAATGAAAGATAAAGAGTAAGAGGTTATGAATTAAATAATGTTGCAAAAGGTAATGCTTTAAAACAGAACATATTAATCTCGAAGATTGATGCCAGCAGAATTACTAACCTTCATTATCAAACTAAAATTTCGTAAACAAATACGCCCTGCTCTATTGGCTCTTATCTTCTTTATTTTCACTTCTCAAACGCTGTGTGGGCAGACTTAGATACATGTATACCACCTTCATACATCCATTTCCTACTGTAATTAAATCAAACAGAAATTATTTGTATATTTCAATTTTAATGTCAACATATGAATAAAAAACTATTTCGCATTCTAGTTGATTGTATTCTGCTTCGTGCAAATATTTTCACTAAAACCTGTATTACACTTACGAAGAGTTCCTGTGGAACTTTAAGAATTAGAAACTCCACTGACTTTGCTAAATGTCGCCCTGTCGCAGTTGCTAAATTATTGTGCATATACTGTTTTAACTCATCTACAAAACGTTTCAATTATTTGTAGTAACAATCCTGTAATTAAAATAATAAATAACATGATATAAACTGAGTAAGTTTTAAATCAGTTTGTAGTTTCAAGAAATTAATTATTTGTATCATACTTTTATTATAATTTTGTAATGTATGGAAATCTGCCTCAGCTCCATATGCAAAGTGTTGCATTTTCACAGTTATAAATTTACGTGCTGTAGCGTTTATAATGCGTCGAAATACCGCGTATGTGGGACATAAAAACGTGAGCAAACTTCCATCTCGTATGAGAGTCTAATGGAGCCTACATGTACGCAGGATAGTGTCCAGAGCGCCGTGCTATGGAGAGGGCAGGCCACCCGCTACACAAATCCGTCCTGCGTGTTGCATTCGATTGAAAACGTGGCGTTAAGCCAACAGGTTAACTGAAGTATGAACATTGTTCATTGAACAAGGCCAGCGTTGACGCTGCTTCTCGCATTGTCATCAGAGAGGAGTTTACTCCGTGAGGTATTTGCGTGCCCACCCCTTTATAAGAGCTTGGCATTATGGATTGCATTCGTAATCGATTACGTTTAATAGTTATTTATGATACAAATAGCATTTTATTTTGCGAGTACAAAATGTAACGCGAGGCCGATTGTCCGAGTAGTGCAATCTTTCGAGTAAAATCATATCACTTTACCACGGTACGACTCACACGGCAGACATCATTTCTGACTGTCTTTTCATTTTAATTTAAAAGTACAAATCGCTTAATTATGTAATACATTTCATAAGTTCTGAACTGAGCGAATAAATACAGATTATATTGCAGGTACTACCCACCAATGTTCAAGTACTTTTGTCGTCATTCTGGCAGTTTCCGTATTAGCGTATCATGCCCTTTTTTGGGAGTATTCCGGCACCCCTGTTGGACTACCGCATGAAGTTCGTCCTTGGTAGTGAACTTCTTACCCCGCATTGCCTTTTTCAATGCGTCGCATAGGTGAAAGTCGTTAGAAGCTAGATCCTGCAAATGTGGAGGATGTGGAGTCTTGTGGAAGAACTATGACTTGTCGGTGGTGCCCAGAGGCCGAAGTAAATCTGCGCTGTAATTGCAGTTGACACGTCTCCACGCGCTTCTCTCTGCGCAAAGGAGTCTAATCGATGTCCACCACCTTGAAACGGACGAAGAGCCGGATTATTTACTGCCGCAATGAGCTACCTAAAGGAATCAGCAACTCTACTTGGTGGCTGTAGCCAGAACTATCGCCTACCTACATGCATAAATCGACGCACATTTGAAAGTGCAACTTTGCATATGTTATAAAGGGAATCAATATTGACCGTACTAAATATAATAGTATGCGAATATATCACATTTATTTCGTATATCCGAATTTTATCCTCAATTACATTTGCATATTCCTTTCCACTCTCGTTCTTTTTATCGTTTCTTTTTATCGTTCAGAAGTTCATTGTTACCCCCTTATTTCTCTGAATCTCATCGCACCCTGATTTTGTTTAATTTATTTTAATCGACTGATGATAGTGTACCTTCATTGAATGTGAATATGTTTCAGTCTGAATGATTTTTGAGGTTTTAAATATATTTGAAAATTGTGGTTAAATTGTTCGTTATTTAATTTTGCTGGACTATCTCCCGCGCAGCGCTCCATTACTGCAAGAGCCTTTGCCCCCTGCCCGTCCGGCGCTGCCCTGAATATTTGACGTTGATTATTTTCCTGCAATGGTTGACTCGCGCTGACGCGCCGTCGGGGCTATGAATATGCATAGGCGCCCCGCCCCATCCGAACACGCGGCGCTGCGACTCGGCTGCAGCGAAGCCCTCGCTGGACGCACCGCTGCGCAGGTGTTGCGAGGAGACCGCGCCGCCGGATGGTCCGCAAACTAACAGCCAAGGGAGGGAACCTTCAGGGCAGGCGCCCGAAGTGGGTGGCTGATAGGAAGCGGAGCGTCGTCACATCGGCTGTATGAGGTAGATTAAGACAAGGGTTCATCGCTAGCTTAAAGTAGTTGAATATTGACAGAATACTTCAGAATTCACTTTAGAATCACGTTTGTGTGTTTCGTGTATTCTGCACATGCTGTGATCACAGACGTCCTCTCGGCCTGAGATTTGTTACCGCAGGCGCAGTCGCAGAGGTTCTTGCCAGAATCTGCTTCCATCAAGCGCTGCGTCAAAATGTCCCGTGAGCCCCTGAGTATGATTGAACAAAGTGCATAGAGTAAGCCTAGCTTGGGAGCTAAGCGCGATGAGCCTGCATTAGAGGAAGACCTCACCTAGATGGCTCTGCCGCTGCAGCCGCTCCTCTACACTCGCAAAATCCACTTCGGAAGGGAAAGGAATCCACGGGTGGACTTGGGTGCAAGAGATCAAAGCGCTGGGAATGACGAGTGTGTAGGTGCCGCACACAATACGTATCAGTGAATGTGGCGGAGCAGGTTTCTTAATCCTCTCCGATGACGTCCCCTTCCATCTCTCCCGTGTGAATCATGTGCGTGGTGGTGGCGCGTTGGTAATAAACAGAGAGTAAATAATGCAGCATCGATCCGCTCGGGCGGTGCACGGCGCAGGTGCTGGGGGTGGAGAGGAGGGGAAGTAAGAAAGGGAGGGGAGGCGAGTGGTGCCGTAAAGACGTTAACGCATTGGCCAGAGGGGCTCAGACGGTCGCTGCGGAACCACTTTGCAGAGGAGCCCTTAAGGGACGATCTGCTGCACACTCCCCCACTCCTCACCCTGTGCAGCGGCACTGCGCTCAACGGGTTGAACTCTCTTCCCTTACGATTAGATTTACTCTTTCGCGTATACATACGGAGTAATATACGTAGTACAGAGAAAGCTATGTAATGCTGCGGAAAGTCGATTTCGAGACTTCAACAGAAATACACGTTTTGGGGTCCCCTGATACCAAAATTTAGTTTTTGTTTCAAATTGTCCGTCCGTCCGTCCGTCCGTGAACACTACTAGCGCCTAATCCACACGTATGATATATTACAAATTGAAGAAACCCCTGTCGATCTGACACTAGTTTAGGCTTTATAGTTTTGAAAAACATTCATTAAAATTTGGGGGTACTTTACATGAACCCCTTCAGACATTTTCCAATTTTTCTCAAAAAACGGCTCCAAATTTTTTGTTTAAATTTCATGTAAGAATAGAGTAAAATACACTTATCAAGGCTGTAGAGGCCAGATTTTTACGATTATTTCTGAATTATTGAAAAAAGCACGAATTAAAAAAAATTGTCTTCATAAAAATATAAATTTGAAGATAGTTTTCGTACACTGTGTAAGATTAAAGTTAACAGTTACAGTTACAGTTAAAGTGCACAGTTAAATGCACTATGTAAGGTGACATAAACGTCATACTGCTCTATTCTTGTTTTCTTTTTCCAAAATTACAAAAATTTAATTTTTTTGACTCGTCTCTCACGCCGTTAATATTTACTTTTCCAAAAATGTGTTCACATTATGGTATTTATGTGTATATGTGCTTTAAATAATGTCATATAAATTCCTGAAAAACTCAACAGCTTTCTGTGAAAATGAACTCTAAATTCTTCATTTTCAGGAACGCTCAAATGCCTTTTTTTTTTAAATGGCTCCCAAATTTTTCTTCAAAGT
Source organism: Teleogryllus occipitalis (assembly GCA_011170035.1). Taxonomy (NCBI): domain Eukaryota; kingdom Metazoa; phylum Arthropoda; class Insecta; order Orthoptera; family Gryllidae; genus Teleogryllus; species Teleogryllus occipitalis. Next base: position 3,113 of record BLKR01007260.1, on the reverse strand, counting down.
TTTCCAACGAATAGTGCTAATTTAACTATTTTGTATGACGTACATTTTGGTGTATTTTTTGGTTTGTTTTTCAAAATTACTCATACGTACGTCTTTAAAATATCTCTCACGATGTTCATATGCACATTTTCATCGATTTGTATACATTATTGCATTTATATTGGAAGTACGTCAAATGATTTTAAATGAAGTTTTTTGAAAACAAAAAGCTTCAAATTTTGCATTTACATTAACGCCATTTTCTTTAAAAAAAACTTCAAATTTTTCAATGAAAATGTCTATTTAGGATGAGATTTTACTCATCTTTAATATTCTTGAAGTAATAGTTCGGTTCTGTTTCTAGGAAACCGAAAAGTTGAGAAAATGTTTAAAAAATGTTGTTTGGACGACGCTAGATGGCATCTGGAATGATAATAGGCTAGGACCGTAGAGGCAGTCCGCACCAAGGAAATTAGAAATCTTCACTACGAGAAAGTCTGTCCCATTCCGTAGGACCTCTAGTTACTTTCTCGTATACGCACGTATACAGGGAGTAATATGCGGTATACAGAGGAAGTTATGCAAAACTGCTCGAAAAAACGACGAATTTTCGGCACAAAAAAATTTATTTCTGGGGCCTGACAATGAAAAACTACATAAAAACAGTTGATAAATTAAGAAATCAAATCCTATAACTCGTGGTGAAACCAGAATCCCTGTTTTGTGATCCTGTTTTATCCATCCTTGATACCGAAAAACCAAGTGAAAGGAAAACTTCCGTCCGTTCGTCTGTGAACACTAGCGCCTAAACCATACGAACTATCTTTTCCAAATTGAAGAATCCCCTGTCGATCTCGCTCAGCCGAAACTTTGAAATTTTGAAAAACATTCATTAAAATTGGGGAATTTTCGAAAATGGCAAAAGATTATTTTATTTCCGCCTTCCTACAACTACAAAATTAAAGATAGACTTTTCCCTCAATTAAAATTTGTTGTTCATAAATAGTTCTTTCATTAATGTCATGCACATTTTTTTGAGAATTTTAGTAGTTTTCGCGCAATAGTGCGTGCAATATTTGCAATTTTTAAAAAGTACAAAAGTAAGATTATGTCGAAAATGGCTACCAATTTTTTGGAAAATGTAAAAAAATGTACTTTGGGCGACAATAGATGCCAGTTGACAAGAGGAAGGGGCAACACCGTAAAGCCAGTTCACACCAATTAGTCGAAATTTAAAAACTGCACTATGAGAAAATCTGTGCCATTCTGTAGCACCACTAGTTCTTATTTCATCTTCCTCTCCGCACCTTTCCACCCTTTTCGTTAGATCTCTTCTCCATTTATTCTGCATTCACTACTACATTATCTTCTCTATTTTTTTTCCTTTCTCATATCTCTGCCTTTTACCCTTATATTTATGTCTTCTCCTTTCCCCTTCCTTCCCGGCGGGTTGGGGCGGGGCGGCCTCGTCCCGTCCTGTCCCTTCACGTATTTCATTGCGTCTCGCGTTAACAAAAGCCGCGATCTCCTCTGGAGGGCGACGCTGGTGCAGAGCTTTGAAGGCGCAACACGAGCTGCCAGGGTTTATCTCTCCCACGCGTGTACACCCTCGGCCTCCCTTTCTTCCCCAGTGCGTGTGCGTTGGTCGTACTTTGCGTTTAATGCGTAGTATCTGGTGCACTGGGTAAATTCCTTACACCGTCATTCTTTGGCTAAATGAGAAAGTTTTAAAAGAGAGATTTTACAAGTAAAAATCCAGAAAGATGAATGATGAACAGGTTTGGTGTAGGAATCTTGATCTTTTTCAACTTAAGTAGTTTTCAATTTCCTAGCGTTCATCCTCAGAGCTTGCAACCTTGGAGCGGAAAACAAATTCTGCTGTCGGTTAATTAACCGGACGTTAGCTCTGATGATCTCCACGCGATTGATAAGTCGATACGTTAATACAAATAAAGGTACATAGACACAATACATTCAATTGTTCGTTAGGAAGGTATCAACGCCGCCGTCAACAATATCATACACAGAGTTCGTCAGTCAGCGGAATGTTGTGTAAACGTGTACTTCGGTCGCAAAATGTCCATCTCGATGGGATTTTATCCTATAAAATATTGAATAAATATGGGAGAAATAGTTAATGAAACATAAAATTTAAGTACGCAACATCAAATGAACCTCGTAAATCTCCGGTGCAGAGAATCTCCTCTGCCCGCACCTCCAATTGACGTGGGGAAGGCAGCGGTCTCCTGTATACTCGGCGCGAGTGTCTGTCCGTCCGAACGCGACAGGGGTTGTGGTAGGGGAGGGGCGGGGAGGGGAGGGGAGAGGAGCAAAAAGCGACGCAGCGACGCGCGCGAGCGCAAATGGTCGGATAATTAACTGGCGAAACGGAAACGCCGAATCGGCGATGAATTAAAGTGTAATTAAATTCATAAAAACACGCGGTCCTTTTCAAGTTTATGATTAAGTCATTAGTCGGTATTTGTACAACCTTTGCGCTTTAAACAACCATTTAACCAGTTAATGAAGCTCTTTGGCTGCAGCAGGCGCATCGCGACCAGCAGAGAAAAAAACAGTCGCCGCGCACACGCGTGGGGCAAAGGGCCGTCGCTGGCTCGAGGGCGTGGTTTGCGGCGGTGCCCGCGTGGCCGCGCCACAAGCGCCTCCTTTGCCAGTTGAAAGAGCGACCGACGTCGTGTTCATCCCGCGCCAACAGACTTTCGGGAAGGGTATAATAGAGGGTGACTGCCAAATGGAGCGGTTTACGCAAATGAAGGTATGAATTTCGTATTGCCATATTAACCAGACGTAAAAATAGTGATCAGTTGTGGTTGTTTGGGCACTTCCGCTGTTTTGATCATTGGTGACAGGAGAAGGAAAGAGAATCTGTGGCCCATTGGGTGTAGTATTGCTGCTATATTCGCCAGGGAATTCACGGAAACTGCTCATCAGAGCAATCGGCTACGAATTCGCTTGTTGCAGCATCGCCAACTCCTCGTATTAAACTAGTGGAGCAGATTGCGGCAGCATCCGTGGTCAATCCCGCTATCTCCTACAAGATGTCTATTGAGAGGTAGAGTGCTTGACTCTGGTAAAGGTAACTTTATTGGGATAATAATTCGCGAGAAGTGGTA
>BLKR01007259.1:18983-40827 GCA_011170035.1 Teleogryllus occipitalis | reverse complement strand
GGTGGGGCGGGGAATGGCGGGGCGGGGCGAGGGTGTTCGGGAGAGGAGGTGAAGGGGAAGGGCGGGACGGAGCTCGAGAGCGTACAGTAGTCAGTGGGCTGGGACGAGGGGGGTGTTGGGGAGGGGAGGGGAGGGTTGGGGCGGGGCGTGGCTGGCCGTGGGACGCTGGGCGAAGCGAGACGCGCACGGCTCGCGTCTTGGGGTGCGTTTCATTTCCGCCCCAATTGTTCCGCTCGATTTCCTTTCGCTATTGAACCATTTTGTTCCTTCGGTTCCGCTTCCGAAGGCTCATAAATCGCCGAACCGCAGAAGCGGCCCGCCAATCCTTCGCCCCTCCCCGTCCCCGCCCCCGCCACAACCTCCGCCTCCGCCTCCACCTCCGCCTCCACCTCCGCCTTCGCCGCGACCTCGGCGCATCCGTTCCCAACGCCAGCGAAGTCTGTTCCTGTGGTCGCCAGCTGAGGCGTTCTCCAGTGCGCCCAAGCTACTCAGCTGAGTCAGAGATGCTCTGAAAATGTAGCGTACTTTCATGGCCGTCAGCGTTACAGCGCTTTTTTAACAGCCATATAACGGTAGGTAGCATTGGAGTCATGATCTCATTCAAGATATATCTCACGAGGGTCATCCGCGATATCGACCTCTCAGATTTACTATAAATGTTTTACTAGGAAAGATCAAAAAACCAGAGACCACTGTCAGATCCGGGGGGGGGGGGCATGAGGGCCATGCCTCCCCCAAAAGATCTGGGATTTTCGTTTACCTTCCTTTATTTGGCAAAAGTGATTTAAATATTTTTATGTTCGAATTATTTAAAATTATTAAATAATATACAACATAATAAGAAATATGTTCCTTATTTTAAAAAATCTACGATGCCCCCCCCCCCCAATGATCGGCTAGATCCACCCGTCAGAGACAAATTCTGAAAATTTCCGTTCAGGAATCGTATATTAAAAGGGAGAAAACACGTGTTGCCTTGTCTGTGACCGGCTGGAATGAGTCAGTGCAAAACACTTTTATTCAAAACCATTGTTGAAGCAATGGTGTCGCCATTCAACTGTTTGATTGATTAATGATTCTGGTCGCGACAACTCTATGTTTTCCTATGTTCTGAACATAACAAAATAAAATTTTAAAGACACGAAGTGTTCATTTCGCGGTTGGCCCGTCGCAGATATTCTGAAAAGAGAAATGCTAATTGAAAATAATGCTTTTCGATTTTTTAGACTTGTCTTTCTATATGAAGACTGTTTGTATGATATAAACCATAGTTTTTTTCGCTTTTTCATGTTCACTATTATTGTGTACATCTATTGTTGCTCGACAATATTTACTCTTTGGTGTACAAGCCTCTGAATAATGACATTGTTTGTCGTTGTTATGGTAGTGGTCTAGATTAGATCATTTTCAAAAGAGACTCGCTAGCTTCAAGCAGTTTCACAGCAGAAAACAATGCAAAATGTGGATGTGTGCATCAAGAGAAACGATAATTAACGCAGGGTAAAATGTGATATTTTATTGTATTCATACACGCATATTCTTTTGTACTTCTATGTGTGTGTGTGTGTGTGTGTGTGTGTGTGTGTGTGTGTGAACAGAATATAAAATAATATATAATATATATGTAATATATTAGTTTGTATTAAATTATTTCTAAAGAGAGCTCCATAGAGACAAAACAAAGGTTAATGAAAAATGTGTTTTCATTGAAATGACCTGCAATGATAAACCTCAAAATATTATTTGTAAATATAATATTCAATCATTAATTATCAAGCTTTTAAATGCACACTCAAAGCTTTGTGAATGCCGCCGATGACCTCTGAGTGTTTTCATCTCACCTCTATTATTTTAGGGGAACAGATGTTACCCAAATAACTCATTTTTGTTTCACAATACGCATTACGTACAGGTGAGTCACTTTAGCACCTCCTGTAGTTTTTTAACTGTTAAAATTATTGCAATGCAGGTTTTTCGTGGACGTGCAAGAGAGAATGGGGCTAATTAATACATGTATTCATTTCTATTTTATCATTTGTATTTTTCGAGATATTGCTGGTTTTTTTTTTTCAAATGCAACTAATGAGGAAATGATGAGCGTAAAAAGGCTAAACCAATCATATACATATTTTCATGAGTTAGATTAGCATTTTGTTGAGTAATTTTGATTTTTTGCGACTCGTATTTAACGGATATTAAAACGCCCCGAACAAGTGCTAGCAAGGAGAGTGCTGCGCGACCTTGGTTGGTACGGTTAAAATACATGTTAAACACGAGTCCCAAAAAATAAAAATTCTCAAAAAATGCTTATCTAACATTAACAATACGTATTCATTGGATTCGTCTTTTTACGCTCGTCATAATTGACTAAAAATATTTATAGTTCTATTTAGAAAAAACAAAGCTGCCTCAATGTATCTTAAAGTTCAAGTTATAAAATCGAAACGAATAATGCTTCAATTAGCGTCATTTCTTCGTGCACTTTCCTGAAAACTGCATTGCAATAACTTCAACCGTTCATAAATTACAGGAGGTGCTAAAGTTACGTGACATTCTGTATATTGTTACCAAACACCCAACTCCTAGGGTCATGAGTCGCGTTAGTGTAGAAAATATTTGATCCAAAGAGGTGGCGGTGTTCCTCCCCCACTGGATGAGATCCAGCAACGACCTCTAGGTCGGCTTGTGGGGTATTTCTTGTCCGGGTATCTCCCCAAGCAGAACCCGCCCCAGCCGGGACAAACTCTGGTCTTCCGCCCATGTGCGGTAGAGAAGTGAATATAATTGGAAGCGTGCGTGTAAGAGAGAGGATGGACAAGGACGGAAAATGCAATATCACGCGCGGTCCGCGGCCGATTAATTAAGATACAGGGTTTATGGACCATTTCTTAAGGTACCAGCATTCGCCTGGTATTGATCGGAGAAATCATGGAAAACCACTTTCCAGATAAGCCGTCTACAACTAGAATTCTCTTCTAGTCCTCTGCTGATTCCGACTTGGCTATGCAGCAAGGTTCGAAAATCGGCCACCATGGGAGCTCGAATCCGAGAACCTCCCCGTCAGAGTTGCTACAAAGTCTGTAGATGCTGGTAATTAGCTAAACTTAACCAGTCACTTCCTTTGATGTGAAAGGTCTGCATCCACACGAGAATGTATGTGGGCGTCTATTACTTTCGATATACTACTTGGGTCATTTGTGTAGCAATAATAACTCTTCCGCTTTGGAATGAACATTTCTGTTGATATAGTAGCAGTCACAATCATTGTTGGTCATTCTAATTTACTCGTGCAGCCATTCTCCCGAATTCCGAATGAATCTCTATTCAGACAAAGGAATGATGATTTCAATAGCCATTCCTGAAGTCCGTATATGAGCCAAATATCTGTGATATGTTACTCTATTAAACAGTGTTTGAAACATTTCATGGACCATTGCGGACGCTTTTTCAAAAATTTCAATTACTAACACGTCGTGTGCGAGGCACGGTTTCTCGTACTATTTTTTTCCGAGCGCGATACAGACGATTTTTATTCTAACAGTTTCTGAAACATCTCGAAGCGTGGCGAAACATCACGAAGTATCTTTCGCACCCAACGTATACTCAAAATATAACACGCAATTCGTGCACAAGATGATTCGCTCACATATTATCTAATTTACTATTAACTTGCCTGTGGAACATGACAAAAAAGTCAGGCTAATGCATCTGAGGAGCTTTATTGGAAGTTAAATTTTTACTTACTCTATGCTACGCACTTACTTAGTTTAGGGAATGTTTTGAAATTTTGTAGCGCATTTTGTCTGACCACCTGTCTGAACGCCTGTGTGACCGCCTGTGTGACCGCCTGTGTGACCGCCTGTGTGACCGCCTGTGTGACCGCCTGTGTGACCGCCTGTGTGACCGCCTGTGTGACCGCCTGTGTGACCGCCTGTTTTGTTTCATTTTTGTTTGAAAAGCTGGTAGCTTTGAAAGAAAATACCACTTATTTACATTAGACTTATAAGTTATTGTTCAGAAATGTATGACTGTCAATTACAATTATATTGTAATTGACAATTACATTAAATTGTTGCAATAAAAAAGTAATAATAAAAAATTATTGTGTTTACTGTATTTTGAGTATTTGAAGTATTTTAAATACGTATTTATTTAGCTATTCAAAACTTAATGTATTTTGAGCATGTACTTAAATACTTATTTACGAAATATTGAAATATTAAATTTTAAGTATTTTGCCCAACTCTGAATACCGCTGTGTTTGAGAACAAACCTGACTGGGTTCATAAAAAGAAACGTAAATAAAAACTAATTAGAATATGAACAAACCGTTGTACCATTACATTTTGTCCTAAAATTTCAAACCATTTTTCAACGTTATTGATCCTTGTGCCTTGGATGTTATCCCATAAATTCATTTGCTTGTCAAATGATGTCGTAAAGGTTTTAAAATGTGTGTAACTGTTAACTGAGTGTGTGTGTGTGTGTTAACTGAGAGGTTAGCTTACTGCCCTCTGAACCCCCCGTACTCGGGCTCGATCCCGGCCGCGGGGCCCGGATTCCGAAGGGTGGAAAATCCTCAATAGCCATGTCACATTGGTGGCATGTGTGCCAGTGTGTCCGGGAAAATTAGAAGAATCCCTTCAACATTCACAGTAATGAGATCTTATTTTCCTCCAGACAGTTCAGATATAGTAACTGAGACCGACATCTGGCGGGGAAAGTGAGAGTCATATCCCAGGCGCAATAGGAGACCGCTCACGAGGCGCGTCTGCGCGATAAAGTCCCTAGCCCCGTGTCAGAGGTAGGCTTCTAAAGAAGCCTGGGTCAAAAACTCAGGCAAGGCAACGGGAAACAACCCTGAGTATTTCCTCCCAAGAAAACCCATCTTGGGTCACCTAATTTCCGTACATTGAAGATAGGACCGAAGAAGAAGAAGGGGAAAACTTTCGGTAGGTCGTTGATTGATTGATTGATTGATTTTTTCGTGTTTCCGGGCGCGTCGACTGCATTGGTCATTGGTCCCGTAAATTTAGTGCATTTTTTCTCTCGGGAGATGACGGTGATTTTCGCCCAGTGGATGGCGAGATCTGGCGTCGGCCTACCGTCACCTAGTGGGGTTTCCCCCTACTCAGAACTCTGCCACCAGCGGGGCACCGCCCCAGCCGGGACCACTTCTAAGCTCCCGACCGGTCACCCGGAATATGTGGTAGTGTAGTGCATGCTAGTGTAAGTGTGTGTGAAAGGGGAGAGGATAGGACAAGAAAGAGGAAGGAAAGATCGCGCGAGGTCCGTGGCCCGTTTGGTAGGGTACTACTCCGGCATTCGCCTGGTATTGATCGGAGAAACCACGGAAAACTACCGATCAGAGCAGCTGGACTCCAGAATACTCCTCCAGACCGCGACTGAATTCGACCTAGCTGAAACGTCGGTAGGTCGTATACTCACACAAGTTTTCATTGTTTTCAGAGCTGGAGATTTTATCAAATAATACAGTACAATATTCTTGCTTCTAAAGACATAGTGCAATAGAAATAATTGGCACCGAATAACGAAATAAGATTTAATTTACGAATGAAAAATAGTGAGAGTGATAATTTTCAAAAAATATTTTACGTCGAATTATTTTGCAGCTTTGCTTTTATAACTATATCCTCAAACTTTCTCGCTCGTTTACGCCAGGCAACGCGACGAAATGACTGCTTTTGAAAGACACACTTTATCCTGGGTTCTCTTACATTCTACAAGTGCAACATGGCGTCTGTGGATTTTCCGCATCCATGTATATCGACCATGATCGAACCCACAGTCTGATAGATATTTAGGAAACGCCCTTCCCCTTTTTTGAATGCGCCCCATCCCTTATGAACCCCAACTGATCAAAACATGGACTCTCATTGCGTTACATGCAAGTGTGAAATGTCCACCCGGCGCCGGAGGGGTCAGGTCAAGTGACCCCGGGCGCGAGGAGGGCGGGGGGGGGGGCGCGAGGTGCAAAAGCTTTTGTGGCTCCCGAGGCTAAATGCACGCGCTAATGTGAGCAGAGTGTGTAGCTGGAATATGCGTCGGCGCTCATGCAAGTTTCAGTCGAGCCTCTCCCCTGCCCCCCTTCCCGCGGACGCGCTTTTGTAGACTGCCCAGATGCGCCCCGCCCTCTCGCTCGCTTACACAGCCCCGCCCCCTGGTGCTTCGCATTCATCATGCATCCATTCCGTGGAAGTGACCTTCTCTCCGGCCTCGGCAGTGTCCTTCTCGGTCGGTCCCTGGCCCCGCCCACGCTCTCCACGCCCGTCTCCTTCCTCCTCTACAGGATGATTTCACATCCTTGAATTGCCCGCATGATTCTCTACCATACACACTTCTCACGAATACCCCATCCTACACTCATGCCACCGGGAGCGGTAGCTCAGTGCATCAACTGATGTCACTGCAGCGCCTCTGACCGGGAGGTCCTAGGTTCGAGTCCTGACGGCGGCACGATTTTCGACACTAGCTTTTCAGCTAGGTCGAATTCAGTCGCTGTCTGGAGGAGAATTCTAGCGGCCGACTACTCTGATCGGTGGTTTTCCGTGGTTTCTCCGATCAACACCAGGCGAATGCCGGAGCAGTACCCTATCAAACGGGCCACGGACCGCGAGCGATCTGTCCTTCCCATTCCTTGTCCTACCCTCTCCTCTTACACACACACACACTAACATGCACTACACTACCACATATTTCGGGAGACCGGTCGGGAGCTTAGAGCTTGTCCCGGCAGGGGCGGTGCCCCGCTGGTGGGAGAATCCTCGTTAGGGGGAAACCCCACTAGCCGACGGTAGGTCGGCGCCGGATCTCGCCATCCAGCGGGGGAAGATCACCGCCATCTCCCGAGAAAAAAACATGCACTACACTAACGGGACTAATGACCTGAGCAGTTGACGCGCCCGGAAACATGAAAAAATCAATCAATCAATACACTCATGCCTAACATACATCACAATCGCATCATACATCCTACATGCGCAACACATGACATACACACACGTACTACTCGCGCAACTTTTCTTGAACGATGACCTTATTTCCCCCTCCCTTTGAGCAATAAACAGTTGAAGGGAAAAGCTCGCAGCGAGCACTGATGACAACATTCCAAGCATTAAAACTTCGTTGGCGCGAAACATAAGCTTGCCGAAGGTAGTTGCTATCATAGTCGAGAACATCTGTTTAGCTTGATTACTATTACCTAAAGAAATGGCTGAGGTAGGTCCAGGTCCTTCAAGGGAGGCACCTCAAACTTCTATCTAGTGTCTCTGTCGGTGCCTACTGAGGGCAATGACCTCGCCGTAGTGTGTTTGACTTTCATTTTCCAGAGGTTGGCATTGCTGTAAATACTCTAGTGGCCGACTGTGTAACTAATACCCCCGCTCCGCCCACATTTCTTCAATCCATCGTTCAAGAAAAGTTGTGCGAGTAGTACACACCACATACACACACTCCCGACACAGCCATATACAACACACCGCACTTACACACCCTCACACTTACACTCATGCATAACATATCACAATCATATCATACACCCTACATACGCAACCCATCACATACACACCACACTCACACACTCCACACTTCCACGTACAACACACCACACTCACACTCCCCACACAGTCACATACAACACACCACACCCACACACTTCACATTCACACATACAACACACCATACTCAAACCCCCATATTGAATACTCCACACTCACACACCCCACACATCCCACACACTCACTCATGCACACACACTCACCACATATCACACCCACCACAAAAACCATACAAACCATTCCCTCCTACAATTCAAACACATCCCGTTCCTTACACCCCTCTTACATCTCTACACACCCTCCGTATATCCCAGCATACATCTTTCTCTCAATTCTTCATATCCTTCTCCTATCCCACTCCCCTCATACTCTCGTCACATCCTCCACTCTCCTTGCCACTTTTTTCACAACTCCTTCACCGTTTCCTCGTCCACCTCCAAAGCAACAAAGTTTAACCGAAAGAGAAATGTTAATTTCCACTTCACTTTCGAGTTGTATTTTTCTTACTTTAGTTTTGTCTGAAATTAAATATCACGCCTTTGTTTTTTAGTTTCATTCCTTTATGAGATTTTATGCTGTTCTTTATTATAATTTTCGTAGAATCTGTTTTTTCTCTTCAATAGCCCGTAAAGTGCGTGCTTGTTTCCTGGAATCGAGAGTCCAAAAATTGGAATTACCTCTGAGATGAAAAATCTCATTATTACATATTTTGCTTAATGGAGATATATCCGCATCAAACTGTTTTTTTTTTCTTGTAATAAACCTACGTATTCTTTTTCGGAAATAAAATTTCCAAATTTGACGATAGGTTTATTCATTTTTCTTCTGAATCCAAATCAAATTCAATCAGATGGTCTTCTGAGTGTTGGCAATTGAAACACCTCCAAACGCACACCTACATTAACGGCTTAAATAGATAATTGAGTGTGTAAGTTAAAAACAGACCATTGTTGAAAAGAACATGTAACTATGTAAATACGTAAGTTAGTTATCTTTCATGTGTTTTTTTGGGTTCTGAATGTAATGTCAACTTTGTCACCTTTTAAATGTTCTGCGTTCCGCAAAAACTACAAAAACTACAAAAAAGGGCTAATTTTTCGTTTTTCACTTACAATGTAAAAACTACACACTTTTTCGCAAACATGTTCTCATTCAATAATAAATAAATTAGATTTGCTAAGAACTATGTCTCTTATGTGGTATTATTTCGTAGATAATACAAACGATTTAGACCGGGAGAGGTGGCTCAGTGCATCAACTGATGTCACTGCAGCGCCTCTGACCGGGAGGTCCTAGGTTCGAATCCTGACGGTGGCCGGATTTTCGACACTAGCTTTTCAGCTAGGTCGAATTCAGTCGCTGTCTGGAGGAGAATTCTAGCGGCTGGCTGCTGTGATCGGCAGTTTTCCGTGGTTTCTCTGATTAACAGCAGGCGAATGTCGAAGCAGTACCTTATCAAACGGGCCACAGACCGCGCGCGATCTGTCCTTCCTATTCCTTCTCCTATCCTCACTCCTTACGCACACTTACACTAGCTTACGCACACATTACATTACCACACACTCCGGGAGACCGGTCGGCAGTTTAGAGCTTGTCCCGGCTGGGGCGGTACCCCGTTGGTATAAGATTCCTAGTAAGGGGAAATCCCGCTTGTCGATGGTAGGTTGGCACCGTATCTCGCCATGCAGTGGGGAAACCTTTCACCGCTACCTTACGATGAAAAAACATGCACTACACTTACGGGACATGCCCTACACATAACCTCGGTAGTTGACGCGCCCAGAATCTCTAACAACCAACCGACATGCGATTTAGGCCCTTGAGCACATTAAATTTTGATCTATACCTGCCAAGCCAAGACCAACCGTCTCACTTCTTATGGAGACATCTATTTTCAAACTATATTTTTAACTAATTTCGTTAATATTTAAATGAATTACTTATATATTTTAAGGAATTAAATAATTACGTATACATCTAATTAATTTTAATTTATTATATCGCAGCTGTATGGGCACCGAACCACAGATGTGGAATCTCTTGTATTTTGTATTTAATTTAGCAGGTTCTTAAACACGGTATTCTCGAGCTGCTTTGGGCTCTTTGCGATTTTTTCCCCGTCGACTTTTTTTCCTTGGTTAGGAGGCAGGTTCAGTAGAAGTGGCTGGAAGAGTCGGAACTGTTCCACTTAGAATTTCCGAAGTGAAAAATGAGTGGTTAACAAGAATGATTCAAAGATTTCGATGAAATAATCACACAAACGTGAACTGAAATTTTATCTGACTCTGTTTGGTTTTGGCGGCTAATAAAAACTTCGATCAGGCTTTGATGGGCGGAATGGATTCAATAAAGAAGAGAGACAACCGCACTAAACCACTCTATCGGTAGCCACGCGATTCGCCTTAGAGGTTACGATACATACATGTACATACACAATTATTGACAATTACGGCAATTAATCGGTCTCTTCTCCATGGTCGGCGAAATTTTAAATTGCGAATTTAGTGATCCAGAATGTCTAAATTGTTGCCGATTGATGTTGGATTCTATTGGATCAGCGACGACATCTGGCAACCAAAAAAATGAGAAGACTCTAGCGGCAAATGGATAGGCCTGTATTTACTGTACTTTTCCAGAAATTTCAATAATACGACCATTGTTATTTGCTTTGTTTAATTTATTTTCACCTTGCCGATGTATCCCTTTGCATTCGTGTTTCTCTTCTAATGGATTCTTTTATATTGGCATTGTACAAAGGCACGGCGGAAAGCATGCCCAATATTGGAACTAATTTTAACCACAACAGATTGCTGATAATTTTGTGGACGCCAATTAAAAGGTTGTTGGGAAACACACTCCCTAGTTAAAACCAAAATCAGGAGTAAATCGTTTTTATTTCGACGATTAGTTCCTGACTGATTCATTTAATAACTTTTTCCTCATGACTAATTGCCAAGAGGGGGAGCTGCCGTTAACACTGCGAGCGAGCATCACTCCGCTTTTCATATGTACAGGAAGGGGTTCGATCCCCGTTCATTTCGGGAAGAGTTCATAATGGAAAAATGTGGTTCGCGACAGCTTTTGACAGCATAATTCCCTTTCCCTTCGCTCTGCTCTTTATTCTACGATCTGACACAAAATTATATTTGCTGTCTGTTCTCGTAAAAGCATCAGCACTTAGTAACCGTAGGTTAGCTCAAATATGTAAAGCGTAATCTCATGTGACCTTGGGTCTACCAATTAAGCTTTGTAGATTAGAAAGTTATAGATTTGAAGCCCGATGGTGGCTAATTTTCGTTGCAAGATCAATACAGTAACTTTATCGAAGAGTCATTACCTGCAAGAGAATTATAGAGTTTGGCTACTCTGATTGACCCTTCTTTCCCTCCCAAGAAATCAAAGCGAAGTCAGATTAAAATCTTTTCATGGTCAATTGATTTCCAACGATACAACTTGAAATATATTTTTGTTCTCTTTAATTAAAAGTGCCTATAAATACATTTTATCAATATTTATTTATGACTGAAAATTAGAAGTGAACCGTGTGATACGCATTGAACTGGGGTGGGGTAAGGAAATTTTAAAGAAGAGGTCATGTGAAAATTATATTTCCCAACATTCTCCGACAAATTCAAAACAATACATTCTGCACCCAACAGTTTATTACAAGCGTGACACAAAATGTTTATATATTCATTTATTTAACGTCAAAACTGTTAAAAGCTGCGTATGACATTCTTTGAAACAATTGTGCAATTTTTAAATTCCTTTTGGCAAGCATACTGGGATTATTATGGTTTCTCTTGAAATTTGTAAACACATAAGTGTGTTCATATATTCACTGCACTTAAGTAGTTATCATCATTCTCACTTATTGATCTTTAGGGAATTAAATATTTTTAGCTATAAATATTGCCTTCTGGAATAATAGTATCATATTATTCAACTCGTAGTAAATAATGTATTTTGTATAGGACCCACATCAAAAGTGTGAAAACCCATGTAACGCTCGGTTTCCGCGAAAAATGTCAGGTTAAATGCCAACCTTTTAAAACACATTGTGTGAATAAAATGTAAACCATTTGTTATTTGAGGTCATGGAAGCATCACTGGACTAACTGCAGTCTGCCGCAGCCTAAGTGACATCTAACATCTTTGCAGTTGGACCACTTTTGCTCTCACGGCAGATTACAGTTGGTTAACTACTGCTCTCTCCATATCATTTTCCCTTGAAGTTTTACTGTCTCGCCTTACTTTGAAAAAGAGAAAGTATTGTAATCGTGCGCCGGAAAACGACAAATTTCCAGCAGAAAAATCCTTACTGCTGGACGTAAAAGTTGATCAATCTTCTTCCTATACACAGTAAATTACTTCCTCTAACACGATGTGTGGCCATAATTCATGTTTTGTTAGTCCTTGATATCGAAAAATCTTTTGACGGCAAAACCACTGTCTGTTGGTCCGTACATCAATCTGTCCGCCTGTCATCGCTAGCACCAAAGCCGTTCAACCGATTTTTTTCAAAATTGATATTCCCAGCTCAATTAAAAGAACTTGAAGTATTGCGAATTTGAAATAGATATTTTGATTTTAGGGGATACTTTACATGAATCCTTAATTACATCTTCACCTTTTCCTAAAAAATTACTCCAATTTTTTTTAATAAACATAGTTCTCGGATAGCGTAAAGGCACTTACAAGAATAGTGTAGATCTCATTTTCGTTAGGCTCTCTGAATTTTTAAAATTTGCATCAGTTCAAAATAATGCGAGAAACTAGGTGCTGTTGTATCACCTAGTTTAACGAAGTTATAACGAAGAGGATTACGCTACTTGGAAGTACATCGAAAAAATTGGTGTAATCTTTCCTAATCAACTTACACCGACAAATCATAAGTAAATCATATTATTCCCTCTGATGATGACTATAATGAGTCATGTACCGCGCACAATATTTACTTATCTATCCTCTTTCAACTCCCATTCTTAGGGCCAAACATTTGGTTGACCCTTTATCCAATGTCCCCATCCGCCATGGACTCAAGAATCCGTCAAGAACGACATTGTTAGACCAGCCGAGCTGCGTCATCATCCGAGTGAGAAATTTCAACGGTCGTTCTCCAGAGCTGAGCGTACAGGAGCGTCGGAGGACACTTGCGCGTCGCAGGCGGTCAAACTGACCGCCCGCGGTCATTACGACCACCCCCGTCCCTCCTTCTCACTCGTTCCACGCTCTTCGCCTCTCGCAGCCATCGCCTAGCGGACGCACCCTCCGGATTTGCGCATGCGCTCAATATCCAATCAATGTTAATCGCTCTCGCAACACGCAGCTCAAACAATGGTGCGCTTTTGGGGTAATTATGCCGTTGGATGAATCTGCGGCGTGAGCTGGCGACGATTTCACCTTCCCGTCTCAATTCCCCTTTCCGGTCTAGGTTCCCCCCAAACGGCGATGGAATGAAGCGGAACCTGTAGAGAAAAGTTCGATTCCAAGAGTTGACATTCTGGGCTTCAGGTTCATCCAGATCATTTAATTTTATTAAAATATACATCGGAACATCGTAAAGTATAACAGTTGAATAATGGAAGTATGTCACGTACGTACGAAGTTTTATTAAACGCGACGTGACTAACGTGTATTTTAGAACAAATCTGTGAATTTTTAAAACGAACGGCGTTATTTGATTGTCAATAGAGGAAAAGATGGAAAAGACGAATGAGGAACGACTAATACAATTTAGAAAGACAGATCGTTGTCTACAAAGGAAGAAATCTAAACAATTAATAAAACTACGGAAACATTGTAGCCTATTGATAGCAACAAGAAAGAATAGTATTAATTTTATAACACAATGTAATGAAAATTCACTGCTTTAATGAATATTAAGCAAAAAATGAGTTTGGAAAAGTCAAGACAAGACAAAAAATATATCTTTGTCCCAGTGTTGGTTACCCGCTTCATTTAAATGGCATTAATCAAGTTTTCTTGGTTTCAATTTTCAAAGGCGCTTCGTTCCATTCCAATTAATGAGATAGTTTTCCGAATTTTATACAACCATCTCCATCACTAAATTAGAATCCCTCCCCTGTATTACTCTTATTACTCTTTTAACTCGCAAATGTAGTGTTGGTTTTTCAAGTGAGGTCAATTTTCAGTTCCTCGAAGTTCGTTTTTATGGTACATCACAGGCGCTCGCCCAGATTCCCAGTATTACAGCGACAGGGAAAATGTCATTGAACTAGCAAATTAAAAATCAACTAGTGAGAACCCGTCAAAATTTGACGGTGAGATCTGAGATAAATGTAAAATACTGTGCCCAGACTAATGTTCACATTACGTTGCATTGTTTGGATCTTCAGGGTACAACGAAGATATTCTGTAATGTAGAGTTCCCAAAATTTTGAACACGTATGGCCCATGACCAGGTAGCAATGTAATAACGGCACCAAATTACACAAAAGGAAGAGTTATTATACTGACGGTTATTATTTCTAAAGTTTTTTGATGTGTCATCTCCTATAAGCAACTCTTTGATTTCTTCTCGCATATTGCTCGAAGGTAAACTTATTTTCCCATTTAAGCAACACAGAGTAAACTGGTTTACAGAATTTTTCTCACATGGGAAGTTGCGTCTTTTGGGGCGCGTGGGCAATGATTCGGAATTCGACATAACCCGTGAACTTCACTACTTCAGTACAACTGAGAAAAACTCACTGTCCGAATGTTCTCTACAAAATACACCACAAAAGCAAATACATGCAAACTGTCAACACCACAATGGAATTATTACACTGAAACAAAACCTTGACGAATTGTAAACAAATCTCAACAATCAAAATAAAGCATCAAGAAGCGCCACCATGAAGCAGACGCTCTTTGAAAAAAAACAATTGACTATTGATAAACATACTATTAAAAATTGATTTAATTAATTAATTTACACCATAAATGTTGGTGAACCAACACAAACAATATATGATAACACATCTAGGGATCACATTCTTTCATTTAAAGGAAAAAATACTACAATCGGTTCAGTAGAAGCTCTAAACGAAGCCATGGTAGAATACCTTATTTTTTTAAATATATAGATTATCAAAGATTGGTTTGCATCAAATTATACATTATGAAATACACTGATACACAAAGTTCACCGGCAATAGAACAATTCATCACTGACAATGTTTATTGTGAGAAAACAAGCCTTAATGCTTCTTAAAAACCTCTTTGAAACAATTAGCAGATCGTATTAACATTTCACTGATTTTTGTTTCCTTCTTTCTTTTTTTTCTCCCGATCCTCTCATCCCGATTCTTTTCCAATTTCCTTTCAAACTCTTCCTCCCTCGCTTTCACTCCTGTCATCTATAAGAGAACCTGCATCCAAATTGCGTACGTATTTTTCATTGAATGATTTCCTTTATTATGTAATTTTGTAAGATAAATTTTGCAAGTGGTCAGGCGGAAGAGTAGGCTACATGGCCTGAGCCTCGCCACCAATAAAGACATTGATTTATTTATTTAATGCTCATTCTGTTTTCTTCATTTAGATAAATACTGTTGTATTAATTTATCGATTACTAGCTGACCCGGCGAACTCTGTTCCGCCTTAACAGCCGGTCCCATCTTTTTCTCGCGTCGCACTCACTGTGAGAAACTGTACTATCCTTGTTGCACTGTGTACATGCAAAAACGTGCGTTCTCACACAGGAACGCTGTCGAACGGGATAAACAGTATCCTATGTCCGTCTCCTGGCTCTAAGCTTCCTGCTCACCAAATTGATACAGTCGTTCTTGAGTTATAAATAGTGTAACTAACACGACTATATATAGATATAACGGCGAACGAAAGGCGGCTATCATTATCGCCTTCTGTTATCAGTGCGGCGTTACAACAATGGGTTACAACAGTCAACAATGACCGCTAACATGCGAAATCACGCGAAAACATGCGAAAACGTGCAAAAAGTGCGTTCTCACACAGGAACGCTGTCGAACGGGATAAACAGTATCCTATGTCCGTCTCCTGGCTCTAAGCTTCCTGCTCACCAATTTTCAGCCAAACCCGTACAGCCGTTCTTGAGTTATAAATAGTGTAACTAACACGACTTTCTTTTATATATATAGACTAGCTGACCCGGCGAACTCTGTTCCGCCTTAACAGCCGGTCCCATCTTTTTCTCGCGTCGCACTCACTGTGAGAAACTGTACTATCCTTGTTACACTCGTGATAATAAAGCTATTGCAGATTTGTGTTTTTCTCTCAAACAAAGAAGAATTTCAAAAAATCGCTCTGACATTAAATAGATAATTAAAAAATCTATTACGTAGCAGAGCGTATTTTTTTTGGAATTGATTTTTGTTTAAGAGAGAAATACAAAGCTGTAATAATAGGGATCGGCTGTTAAAGGCAATAAATAAGCAGATTTTGGAATTTATTAAGTTAAATTGTTTATTAGAAAATGCAAATAAAAAAATTAAGTAGATTAATCATTCATTATTGTTCCTGTATTTTGGTGCATAGGTTAAGTATATATAGGTATAACGTAAGTATATAATAGGTGCAGTATATATAGATATAACGGCGAACGAAAAGCGGCTATTATTATCGCCTTCTGTTATCAGTGCGGCGTTACAACAATAGGTTACAACAGGCAATAATGACCGCTAACATGCGAAATCACGTGAAAACGTGCAAAAACGTGCGTTCTCACACAGGAACGCTGTCGAACGGGATAAACAGTATCCTATGTCCGTCTCCTGGCTCTAAGCTTCCTGCTCACCAATTTTCAGCCAAATCGGTACAGCCGTTGTTGAGTTATAAATAGTGTAACTAACACGACTTTCTTTTATATATATAGATATAGATATAGATATAGATATAGATATAGATATGGATAAAGATATAGATTTCCTGTTTCTTGGAGCGTTAACTGCTGAGGTCATTGGTCCCGTAAGAATATGACACGCTTCTTCCTTGAGAGGTGAACGTGATTCATGTAAGTCACTCTTCATTAATCTAGGAATTTTACCATTACCTTGTCAGTTGATTTACGAATTACATTAAACGATTAAATTCGATAGAAAAGTTTAAATCTCAAGTGAAATCGTTTCTGCTGCATAATTGTTTCTATTCAATTAGAGGCTATACTGAACATCACAAGGAAAGTAACATTAATTTTAACAGTGATATGTAATGTATTATTTACCATTGGACTGTATAATTCTAAACAATATGTAACAAGTATTATATCACAGCTTCTGGGTCAATGACCCCCATCTCGATCAGGTTTCTCGTCCAGTTTCCCTGATTCATTGAGCAAATGCTGAGATGGCCCCTTCTGTTGCTTCTGGACATAAATGTAATTTCATTTTCTGTGCACGTCTTCTAGAATTCAGTGGGAAATACAATTATTCAAGTTATCGTTTCCATGTTGTCGCGGCAGGAAGTATTATTCCGAAGGACAACATCGATAAGAGCCCAAAATTTATTGCTTATTTATCCTTGAAAATAGATTTTATTACATGGGAGCTTTTTTTTCAAAATTCAAGTAGTATATGACTTAGTGTAGGGATTACAGAATTTTGAAAATGTGCACACAATTCACTTTTCCCCATAGCACGTCATACGCAGTTTTAACTGTTTTTTTACGTAAAATAAATAAAATAATTTTAAAAAATAGAGGTGGCCATGATCTTTCCCCGCTGGATGGTGACGTCAAGTGCCGACCTACCTGTCGGCTAGTAGGGGTTTTCCCCAAACACCAGTGGGACTCCACACCATCCGAGACAAAATCTTAAGCTCCCGACTGGCCACCCGGCATATGTGGTAGTGTAGTGAGTGTGAGTGTGAGTGAGGGTGTGTGTGTGTGTGTGTGTGTATGTGTGTGTGTAAGAGGGAGAGGAAGGAAACAGCACGCGTGGTACGTGGCCCGTTTGTTAGGGAACTCCGGTATTCGCCTGGTGTTGAGTCGCTCATTGTTTATTGAAGAACCAAGGAAAACTACCGACAAGAGCTAGAATTCTCCTCCATACAGCGGCTGAATTTGATCTAGGTATCTTGCTAGAGCCAAAAAATCCTATTCACTTCGGGACTCGAACCTAGGGCCTCCCGGTCAGAGACACTGCAGTGACATCAGTTGATGCCCGGAGCCTCATAAGGCGGTATTAAAATCGCCCATATGTCGGTTCCATTGATTTTTGAGAAGCACCCGAGAACGTCAAGACACGACAAGATACAATTATAGTGTTACCGAATTGCAAGAGATCGCGCCAGCAGTAAATGGTATCCCTTGCGAGAATTTATTTAAGTTTCTGAACGCACTCGCGTAGAATGGAACGACAACCAATCAAAAATCACCCTTGAAAATATCAGCCCTAGCGCAAAGCACCGCTACGAAAAGCTCTCTCTTTCGCTACCGACCGCCGATCTGGACGCACCGAAATTCTTCGTGTTGGACGGAGAGGAAAATTAGCCTTATTTCGACGATAAGAAGCTTGAAAAAGGTAATTCGTCTCATCATGTTAAAGTAACGATACCATGTATGATAGAATTGAGAATTTTAAATCATGAATATATTGTGATACATTCACGCGCACGCATTACGTATTTACGCACGCGCGCGCACGCACGTACGCGCGTACGCACGCGCACGCAATACTATTTTTCTATCAACGAGGAAATAATATATTTCAACGTCCAAGACGTATACTGAAGTAGAAAGCATGTGCTATAGGAAATGGTTCTTTCTATTTCCAGCTTTCTTTTTTTGTTTTTGGTCTTGGCTTACCACGTAAGAAATTCATTCCGCGGAGATGTTGCAGTCATATTGTATAAAATTCGGAGGACTGTGGTAGCGATTCACCAGAGGACGTGTTCGCCGAAGCCCCGACCTTGCCACGACCTTGAAAGTATCTGGGTCGCCGTCGCCGCTCCAAGCTGTGGAAATATTTCTTCGAGACGACGTGTCGTGAGTCAGAAAACTTCACTAGAAATTCTCAAAAAAAAAGAACTGTTTAAAGAAGCGAGAATTATTCTACAGAGATAGAATTCACCTCACTTACAGACGTAGATAGTCGAGTAATTATATTAAAATCATTTAAACGTAATCTTTTACAATATTGCAGTCGTAAAAGGAAGCCAGATAGCTAATTCCTGTAAAGAATTGTAAAAACCTATTTTTTTCATTTTTCTATTAACGATAATATTTGTTCTTTTAATGTTTGTATTCAATTTATTGTTTAATCGTTTTCAAATTGTTCAAAACCAATAATTAGTAAAAGAGTTATTATTAATCGTACGTGCATTGCATAAAATTTTTTGCTGGTTAAATTGTATAAAGTAATAATCTACGTGAAAGTGAAACAACGTCTAGTATATATTTCATCCACTATTCAAGTGACATTTCTTTGAAAGTGTATGTAAAGGGTATTTTGGTATGTGATTCTTTTTCAGTATTTTGTGTTTCCATGTATTATTGTCTTGTGTACAGTTATTTTATTGTGTTTTTTGTGAAGTGAAGGGTAATATAATTTTATGTAAAGTGTCTATGCGAGTGTTTAAAACGTAACTGCAGTTGTTAGGTAATCACGTAATTGCTAAAGGTAGAGCAAGTGATAGAATTTTTCAATGCAATGTGTAAATAAATGCTAGATAAAATTGTCTTCAAGTATTTAACGGAATATATCTAGAACTCTGTTCATAGTTAAAAGATTAACTTGCCTATGCTTCTTTTATTACAAAAGCAGGTTAAAAGACGAACCCACTCCTATAGGGCAGTTAGGACATATAAAACCATTCCTAATTTTTGGTGTGATATTGTCATAACAAGTCACAGGTCACGTAATACTACTAGGTTACTTGAGTGACCCGCTCTAGGCTTTTTAGTGAATATAATGAAAAGGTAGAGCGGTCACAGTATATATTTATTGAAGATTTTTAAGTAAAAAAACGTTGTTTATATTTTGTTTTGAAAGTAAGAAATAAATACTAAAAGCAATTACTGATACAGCAATTCCTGACTCTTTTGAAATATATCAACTTTCCCCCGCCAACAAAAATTAGATGAAAGTATCATGAGAGAAATTAAAATAAAGCTCGAAATTGCTTCGGACAATGGACGATAAGAAACATCTCGGCTCATTGTTATTTAAGAAATAAACTAATAAGTAAACGACAAAAATTAACAAGCCTCGAATAATTTTCAAACTGAGAAATTCACAATGAAATTATGCTTATCATTACAGGACATGGCATTCGTTAAAGTCTTTCTTTAAGTTACGGTCTCTATAGTTGTTTATTTATTCGTATGTGTTTACACCCGAGTTTTTCGACCCACGCTTGGAAGCGTACCCCCGACGCGGGTTTGAGGACCTTTATCGTGCAGGCGCACCTCGCGGGCGGTCCCCTTGGATTTGACTCTCACTTTCGCCGACAGATGTCGGGCTCAATTAAGTATATCCGAAATCTCTGATTGGGAGCATGTGAGATCTCGTTAGGGTAGGATGTTGTCGGAAGGATTTAATTTTTCCTGGCACCCCCCAGGGTTCTTCTACGTGCCACAAGAGTGACATGGCTACTGTGCATTTTCCGTCCTTCGAAAATCTGCGAATCTTGGCCGAGATCGAACCCTCACACTGGGGGTTCAGAGGTCGGATAGCTAATCCCTCACCTACCGATGGGTGAAAAATGGTTAGCTTCTCTACAGTGATAGTTTTGAATTGTACTGACAGTAGCGGCGCACACAAGGAATACCTCATTATAGAGCTTCAGCCCCCCTCCCCCGCCAACAAAATTCAATGGTACGTATTCAACTAGTGGTGCTAATACAGCAAACAGCACGTACTTTCTCACCGTTAATAGTGGTTATGTAATACTATTTACACCACAATCCCTCTAAATGAATATATCTTAGTCATAATTTTTTGCAAAACGCATTTGAAATGTAGAACACGTGGTACGAAAATTAAATTCTTTGAAGCATTATATTTTTATTCAAAACTTTAAATGAAAACATATTTCTGGCATTTAATTCATTTTAGTGCAGTTAGTATGCAGTGTGTTCACGAATATATCGGATGAGTGTTTTAGCCTTACAATGTTCTTCATAAGCAGTATGCGGGGAAGTAAAATAATTGAATTTTAATAAATAATACGATACTGATATCGTTGGCAAACAAATGCAAATAGATTGAAAAGTATGTAAAAGTAATTATTAAACATTCTCAAACTGGTATTAAAATATTCTACAAATATATAAAAGTATTAGTTAATATTATCGCGAACGAAAGGCAGCCGTCATTATCGCCTTCTGTTATCAGTATGGTGTTACAACAATGGGTTACAACAACCAACAATGACCCCTCAAATATTCATTTTCACATTTATCACAATTAAAGAACGTAATTTAAAAAAATATCATAAATACAATATAAATGTAATAATAAAATGAAATAATATACAAATTCTAATTTACATAGCATCCAACTGCAATTGGGAGCGAGCGACTGAAGGCTAGCAATCTTTATTTCATACTTATTTCAAATAGGTTTTAAATAATTTCCAAAAGATTAATTTGTAAAGTATAACAAAAGTTCCAATGTAAGAAGCGAACAAAGAAATATGAAATAATATACACATTCTAGCTTTTGTAGCATCCAACTGCGTCAAAACACAATAAGATCACAAAACGCATAATTTTCTTAGCGGGCAAGTATAACGCCCAATTACTCTAAATATAATCATAATTTCGAAAAATTCAATATAACCTTACTTGAAGATCTGTTTTTGATTAACACATTTCATTAAGGAAAAAATCACATCTTCATAATTGTAGTTATAAGAAGACGAATTTTTGAAAAATCAGGGTTTTCAACCATCAAGAGAACTGCATCATTCTCTTAAACGTTCTTTAAACAATCTAACAACAAAATTTAATCAAACTCGGATGTCGACATTTTTTTGAATATTTTGAAAATAGCCGAGGCGCTTCATGTAAAGTACCCTCCAAAGATAAAATATAGGTTTCAAATTCTAGGCGATATCAGCGAGATCGATTGAGGAATATCAATTTTCGAGATAATCAGCTGAACGATTTAGCCGATTTAGGTGTTCACAGACGGACGGACAGACAGACACAGACAGACAGACAGACACAGACAGACAGACACAGACAGACAGACACAGACAGACAGACACAGACAGACAGACAGACACAGACAGACAGACAGACACAGACAGACAGACAGACACAGACAGACAGACAGACA
>BLKR01007259.1:0-18883 GCA_011170035.1 Teleogryllus occipitalis | reverse complement strand
GGATGGCCGAGGTGGCTAAGAGCGAGTACCGACTCAGCGCTTCGGCCCGAAGGGTCGCGGGTTCGAGTCCCGCCTTGGGCATGGCTGTTTGTCCCTTGACTTTGTGTGTGTGTGTTGTCGCGGAGGGCCTCGCGTTCTGCTGACCCCAGATCAGAGGAGCCTGCAAGTGTGTTGGTGTCTAGTGTATGGTCGAATATGCGTCCCATCGGGGCGTAAAGGGTAACCGGCTGTCGGCTGGATAAAAGCTCTAGAAGAAGAAGAACTAAAGTCATTCAATATATGAATTGTCAACGTTATAAATATTAACAATAACTCAATATATGAAAATACATTTTATATTGAACGTAAATGGCAAATCCTGTATAAGAAAATGCCAAGTTGACTGGACACAATACCTCTAGCCTTCGCCCTCACACACACTCTCTCACACATACAAACACGCATGCACGCACAGAAAAATCCTCATCGTGGCTCTGGTTAACAGGTGTGATGAGGTGTGAGGGACGAAGTTGAAGAGGGATGACAGGTCACCAGCTGAATAATGAAGATAGAGGACGTGATGGAACGAGCGACAGGGGGAGCGGGAATATCTCTGCGGGGGACACGTTTCGTCCACCGCAAATTCCACAGGGAGTGCCGGAGGAATTAACTCCGGTTTCCTTCCTTTAACGAACCGCTTTTGTAAGTAATGAGTCCTGGTTGTCCCCGCTAGTTCTTAGTCTTAAATACGTGTGTTTTCTTATATTACTTTATTGAATGTAATTGAGGCCTTGCAAAGCCAAAGAAGCTAAGTACTAAAATTTTTGAAACAAACTTTTGGTCATCTAAATATTACATAAGTCGGTGCCAATAGATAGTTAAAAGAGCAATATTCCAAATACCTTCCAAGTAGTTATAACATCTACCTAGTTACAGGTCTGTATGTATCTCATAATACGAATTCATATTGTTTTTATTGATTTCCTGCAAAAAACATTTTTGACTCTTAGTTCCTATGACTATGCAGGGCCTCAATTGTCTCTTTGAGACGAAGAAATTAATTTATTTGTGCAGACGTCAAAAAAATCCTCGCTACCGTGATTAATGATATCAAAGGTATTCTGTAATTTAAATAATCTCACATGTCAATTTCATAGTGTTCTCTGAAACGGAGAAAAAGTTGGTTTTAACTGATCAGTATTATGTTGGCAATTATTTAATTTACCAAGAAATAGTGATACCCGGTAGCCATAATTCACGATAAAAAACACAATTCAACGTCCCATTAGTCGTTAATATATTGTACGCATTCACTCAAGCGTACAAAAAAAATGAAATCATGGAATCAAACCCTCCTGCGCAGAAGATTTATTTTACTACCTTTCGTGGGAAGATGCGCGTAAATGAAATATTTTACTGTTTGCTGGGGCCTGCGGGATGCTCACTGGGACATAAAATCCCTTCTTCCAGCTTCGCGTCCCCTCCTCCTGCAGCTTCGTCTGTGCAGAAAGTTCGTGTGCGCAAAGCCTCCTGTAGTCCTGTAGCCTGGCTGAAATGAAGCCTTGCAAGTTGCACGCTGTACGTGGCGAGTCCGCATCAAACTTTGCCAATACCATTCTCTAACAAACAGAAACTGAGGAATATTACAGCGTTCGGATGTTTTTAAAAAACAGTTTGCGAAAATTTAACCGGTTTGGTGAGCCGAGATGGTTAGGCTACGATTCAATTCAACTACTCCGAAGGATCCCGTGCTAAAATCCTGAAGTAGGTGCGAATTTCGTGTTTCTCGCCAGGTGTTGGGCTTAAGGAAAATTCTCGATTGTACGACATATTTAAACAAATCATTCAAATAGTTTTGACTTTTATTAAGCATTCAAAAGAGCTTAACAAAACAGTTAGGAACCAAACACAACAATTGCGTTTGTTATTTGAATAATATATTTAAATTGGACCTACTTTAAGAATATTTTGAATATAAATAAACGAAGTAAAACTGCGTTTTTTCAATTCTGCAATTAAGTATTTTTGATTGAATCGAGTATTAAGAACACTAAAGAATGCTCAAAAATAGTTGATTGTAAAGCTAGTGACTCAAGAGAAATTAAGCACAAGATAATAACAATTTTCCAAAATATAAAAAATAATACATTCAAATATACACCAGATATGTTTCAGGTCCCTTTTCCAGAGATTTAACCATTTAGAAGTCATAATATTGTTAAATTTAACTTTCTACAACGTGTTTTTATTAAATTGTTGAATTATGTGGTTACTAGCTGAAGTACCCCGCATTGCCGGGTATTTATCACAATAATTTGTTAGACAGGAATAGGTTTTCCATCTAGACCTGCCCTACCGAGGAGTCTTCTGGTATCTATTCTATTGCATCCCCGCTCCGTCTTGCCCAACCTCTCTCTCTACTTTGCTCCTTCTTGGATATACCATGCCTTGCTCACTCACTTTCTCTCTAACAAATGTTTATGTTTTTTTAAACGCCGGTTTCCGCACTCAAACTTTATTCACATTATAACTAAAAATTACAAACAAATCCAAACTAAAAATTAAAATTCATGTATTCACATATTTTTTGGAACATTACATATTATTCCTTTAATTTCAATCAGTTGCCACATTGTAAAACTTATTCTTTTTTATATTTTTTGTAAATGTGCCATTAACTACATAGACCATCTCCAAAAATCTGAGATCACACTGTGGATCCCAGCATGACGAAATTTTTCTGTTGCCTAAAAAATCTCTTTTGTTCTATTTTCATAATTCTTGAAAATCAGTGTCGACACATAGTCAATTCTTTCCATTTCTCATTTCTCTTTAACTTCAATTATACTTATTCTTGCCACACTTTCATCAATTTAAATAATCATTCTTTTACCACCCAAAAGTGGATCAGCTTTATTCGCTAAAATAACTAGCTTTATCCACTATAATATCAGCTTTAACCACTATAATATAACACTTCCCTACAAAAATTCATCCATCTATCACAATTTCAGCCTAACACGAAAATCATTCATAGTAGGTTTCACTTTCACTTGTGCAACTCGCAAATTCATTGACGCCTAGACGCAATTAAAATCAATATTCAAGTTACTTTTATAAATAGAGTGAAGTAAAACAGTCAGAATCATTCTTAAATATAAGCATTGAGGATTAGACAATTGGCGGTAAAAGTCAACAAAAGTCCTCACATATCCTATAAATGCTCAGCTATGTGCATTGATGAACTTAATCGTAGATTTTAGTTGTCATTCTCTTGTAGTGCGCAGCTAAACAATTGAACATTGATACACTCTTAAAACTGGGATTGCACTCTTAAAAGCTAGGCGAAAATGTCCAGAAAAATAATTATTTTGTAAATATATTAAGGTTTTTACTTGTAAATCATAGTTTAAAGGACTTCAGACCTTACAGGGAGCTAGAACAAAAACTTCATCGGTATTATTTTAGTAGATTCAGAGATTATCGCACTGTAAGTCAACGAACATGAGACCTGATAATGCTTATCAAACCGGTTGCTTTGTGAATTGTGCGTGGATTCAAAGTAGCAATTAGTGTCCACATGTGTGTACATTTTTCGTCGTATCTGCAGTAAAATCTGAAAACGCTACTTTCGTCATATCACCTGATATTACTCACTCTTAATTTTTAAACAACCCTCCCGGGAAAAAATTGTAACTCAAGCCCTGCGAAACACTAGTGAGCAGGCCTCTTCGAAAATGACTATAATCTGCTAATCTTCGGTACCTAAACCGGCCAAACGTGCTGTAAAAGGATTTTGTTCGTATTCTGCGGCGTGAACGTACACATGTAGGTGGAGAAGTGAGCAACCTGTGTAAATTGACTCTCGATGAGTTCGCAACTCGTTTTCCGTGACTTTCCTCGCTGGTAGCTTGCTAACTCGTCGAGTGTAAAAAGCTTTTGTGGTTGATTTCTGGCCGTGAGAGGAAGGGTAACCTGCTGGTATCAACACAATGCACCTCAGCAGAACGTTTTCAAAGTCCATCTCTCTCGCTCTCTCTTCTTTTGAAATTCTCCTTTTTCTCTTTTGTTGATCCCCGAGTTGTATTCTGGTTCCGCAATGAGAGTAAATGTATAGCAAAAACTAACAAAGCATTTGAATTAAAATACATTTCAAGCGGTGAGAACTTCAGAAATTAGTTACATAAACTCCAAAATAACATAACAGACATCGTGAAAAGGAATCCTATCTTCTTTGAAGAGCAATTTAGTAGACATATGTTACAATGTTTCACTCTTTAAATACGGTGATATCGCGTCGCAAAAAATTTAAATGTGAGCAAAAACATAATTTCAACTTGTTCTGTAAACAAGAGTGAATTACAGGCAAAACATACACACATGTAAAATTATGTAGCTCTTCATTGAGTATTACTTAAGTTTATTTAAGCCTACATTGAATCACACTCATTGTACAAACGTAGAAGTAAGCATTTTTACCTTTAATTAAACTTAATAAGTTATTCATAGAGAAATTAGAAGATACATTCCAACATAAATTGCATTATCCTGTAATTCTTTCTCATAAAAAAAAAGAAACTATATTGTTTAATAAAACTGTATTATAAATGAAACTGTATTTGAATGTTATTATGTTTCTTCAGCAAACCCGTTAATCAGATTAATTAATATGGTTTATAAAAGGTTATGTAAATAAGGAAACAACACTAAATACGAGAATCGTTTACGTACAGCTTAATATTAATAGTTTGCAATTGTCAAAACACCAATAAACGCAAATGAAATTTCGAAGAGAGAGAGAGAGAGAGAGAGAGAGACAGAGAGAGACAGAGAGAGAGACAGAGAGACAGAGAGACAGAGAGACAGAGAGACAGAGAGACAGAGAGACAGAGATAGAATTAGGGTAGGAGAACATCACATAGAATGTGTGCTACTGCTAGTGTTCATCAAGATCCATTTCCTCCAATCTGTATTTACATCCAGACTTTTCAGCTGTAGGAAGCTTGGGCGCCGGTCCCATTTTTCTGTATTTTCAGAAATTGCAAAATTAACATTGCGTTACTACAATTTTGTTTATATTTTTTCTGAATAAAATCTGTTCAAAAAATATATCACTAAATAAGACCATGGACATTAAAAACCTTGTTTTCGTGTAATTTTTGCTTAAAGTAAAGGCAAGTTTTTTTAAACTTTCAAAAACGACTCCCATTTCTTCTTTATTTCCTCCGTTAGAACAAAGAACGTTTTAAAAAAAGTGGGTAGGTCTCATTTTCACTGAATCTGAAATTTCGAAAATTGGAAAAGTTACAAATAATGCGAAACAGTATGTGGTGTTGTATCACTAGTTAATAACTTCTATTGGTTTCCGCTACATTTCGTCCTGCGACTCCAAACATTTTTACTCTGCTTTACGCGATCTCTCCCCATTCTTGCGATAGCCCAATGAGCTTGAAGGCCACATTGAAAACCTTAGGCATGATACCAGGTCGCATTTTAATATTTTGTCAATTTTTTGTAACATTCTGCCCGTAGAAAAGAGGTATGAAATAATATGCATATTTTAATTGAAACAGAAATTTAATCATTTTAATTGCTTAATGCGCTAGCAATTGCGTAAAAGAGATACATTAAAAATGAAAAAAAAATTGTTTTGACGTGAACAATTCAATTTTAAATAAAAGCTCCCGACGAAGTGTTTTTTCGAATTAATATTTCACAACAGCAAAATAAAAAAAATAGCGTAAAGACAAACTCAAATTAATAATGTAGTCAAAACAAAACTTGAAAGAAGTCAATTTTGTTTGACTACTATGGACGATTCTGCGGCATATACCAGTGAATAAATGTCCGTGTCCAATTATGTTGTTACTAATCTCAACAGGTGCAGCAAGGAAGATTTTACAAGTCGACTTCTGTACTGATTTTTAATTCTTTTCGTAACAGAAAACCCACTTTCACGTGGATACGTACTTTCAAACACTAAAGTAATATATAGTTCGAACTGTCTGAAGTTTGGATAGTTTTCGCTGGTAAGAAGTTTTAAAAAATGTGATCTCTCCTTGTTCGTTCTGTAGAAATCTTTTGGCTAGTAAAGAGAACAGCGAAAGGAGTAGGTGTTCTAGTTCCTCGGACAAGTTGCTACTGACTGTTAATTCTTTTTCCAGTTTGACTCTTGCGTTTCAAAGTAGAGAGAATGTTATGTAATGCGCGAAAAAATTGCGAATTTGCGCCAAAAAATCTCTTATTACAAGGGCCAGGTAACGAAAACGTGGATAAATGCAGTTGCTAAATTGGGGGGGGGGGGAATCCTCTAACACGTGATGTTGCCAGAATCCATGTTTTATAGGTCCTTGATAGTGAAAAATCGAATGACTGCAAAACGTCCATGTGTCCGTCAGTTCGTCCGTCTATGAACAACGATAACGGCTAAGACGATTTTCTCCAAAATTGTTCCGTTCAGACGATTTTCTCCAAAATTGATATTCCCCAATTGATCTGACTGATGTCGCGGCCCCTTGAAGTTGAAACCGATTTTTTAATGTAGGGGGTACTTTACATGAAGCTCCTGGGACATTTTCAATATTTTCCACAAAATGGCTACATCTTTTTTATTACATTTTGTTGTTGGATAGTGTTTAAAAGAATGGTATAGATTTAATGTTTGTTAAAAAAATCTGATTTTTTCGAAAATTGCAAATATTTATTTTTTTCAGCGTCTTCTTACTACCACAGTTTTGAAGATAGAGATTTTTTTAATGAAATATTTTCCTTAAAGAGAGATTTTGAAATAAGGTCAAGTACATTTTCGAAAATTTGAAAACTTTTGGCGTTATTTTGCGTGAAAGTGCGGGCGAGAAAGTAGGCGCCGTTTTTGCATCACTAATTGCTCTATAAAATGAATACATATCATGAATGAACTCTAAATATTTTTAGAACTTTTCTTAAGAAAGAAAAGTTTTTCAAAAAGCTTTCGATAGACGTAGGAAATAACCTCGCGGGCAGTTGGAAACCCTTGTGAGAGCTTATAGTTAGGGTATATTTTTATTGGCCGTAAATCATATGTGTACACAGCCAAAACGCACATTGATGAAGTAAAATTGAAAAGAACATGACAATGTTGAAAATAAAGAAAATAGTACATTACATAATGAATAAGAGGAAGGTATGAAGAAATGAACAAAAACATGTTTACATATAAAATGTAAGTAACAATAGTATACAATTAATTTGTTGTTAATCTTTAAAATAAAATTTTCAATAATTGGGATAAAAGTTTTGTCCAAAACCGATAGCCATGAACAAACAGAAAAAGGTTGATACTGATTAAATTTGCGCAACCTGAATAACATTTCTTTCCTCGTGATACCCTTTCGGAAGCGCTCGGCCTGCCATCTGTGGGCGCGGCGCGGAACCGCAAGGCGAAGGGCTGCCGCGTCGCATCGCTCCATGCCGAGCGCCCTCGGGCACTGTCTCCCTGAGGGCGCCCCATCGATTAGGCCCTTATTTGCCCTGCGCCCTCGGCCCTGCGCGGTTTTCTTTATTTGTCTGCCACAGGAAATATTGGAGTGGCGTAGAGAAACCACCGCCAAGACACCGACGGCTGCCGTCTGGAGGATAGAGCAGATTTTGAAGTGGAAAGAGTATTTTGTGGGTTGTACTTGGCGACCAAAATCAATCACTTCAGAACTAAATATTTTGAAGATGTGTTATAAAGTACATTCTTAAAGTATTTTAAATTATCAAACATTTTTAATGTTTCGTAATTTATAAAGACATTTCACGACTGAAGGAACTGGTCCGATTTTGAAGGGCGCTGTAATAAGGAAAATGAACAAAAAATGTATTTAGTTCTACCCACATTCTAGGCATAACGTAACTAGGAAAGTTTCGGCTTTCGTAAATGCTTCCATCATTTTGACCAAAATTACGTTTTGTTGTCAAAGAATTCCCAAAAAATGTTTTTTGGGAGGGAGGGAGGGCATATCCTTTTGCAGACATAGTTTATAGATATATGACTGCATTTCGTCCTGGGTACCATGACCGAAACATTAGCTACACTTCCTAGGTCGTGGAGTCTTCCGGACAGTTAAGAATCTTACAACACGTTTTCCAAGTTTTCATACTCATCAAAAGCGGATACATTTAAATCAGAGTCCTGAAGAAACTTTTGAATAAATGAGTACAATTTGTGAGGAAAAAGAATGAGAAGTGCAGTTTACCTGAGGCTGGAAAATATAATATTGAGTATTCCTCCTGCTAATTTAAAAAGTGAAAGAAAATTTAGTTCGGTTGATAAATCTTATATTATAAGAAAGGCTAGTAATGATTCTGGAATAATTAATGGTATTCTTCTTATCCAGAGTTTCGGAAAAAGACTGTGTAACATTTACTAATGAATTAGTTATTTACACATATATTAAATGTTATTATATTACAATAGTGTAATATATACTATATTTTACATCATTATACATATTTATTAACATTGTGTATATATATATATATATATATATATATATATATATATATATAGTGACATAACAATATGTGATACATTGTATTGCGTGACATTTATTGTAAACAGGGTGAATGGTAAGGATAGACATATGTAAATATGGCGGCCTAGCAACTGTAGACGAGTTGTCAAGGTCAACAAACTTCATTGCTTTGAACCACGGGGCGCAGCTAGTTGATAAAGTAAACTGTTTGGGGATTGGCTGAGAAAGCAATGACAGTCTGGGGCGCGGCTAGTTGAATTTGTAAGTAATTTAGGGATCGGCTAGGCATGGAATGACAATGTATTTCGACGGAAGAGGGTCGAATTTTTTCTGACAAGAAACAGTAGAAAATATAGGCCGAGTTTTGAAGGGCTGAAAGAGGGGAATATGGATTCATTTCGACTTATGCCGTGGTGCTGTGCGGATCGTGTGTAGATAATTGATGTTGGGTGTTTGGGAATTGTGAACGTCTACTTTGGAGCGTATGGTTGTCGGACTTTGAATATTGATGTAATGTGCGGAAACTGGAACTTGGAAATATTTCGAGTGCAGCAGCTAGAATTTAAACTGTGAACTTAGGTGAATTTTGTCGGCAACAGGACTGGGAGTATTTGAAGCAGATAATAGTTTACTGAACTTTAATATTTTGAGCATACGCGTAGAAAGAACTGGGAACTTTTAAAAGGAAAATTAATTAAGACTTATCAACTTATGAGGCGGTGAGGATCAGTGACTTATGTACACTTGTGCCAGAACGGAAGAAAAGAAGATGGTATTTGGACCTGGAGCCATCGACACCGGGAAAAATTGAAAATGGTTCTACGCGGTGACATCGGCCAAGAGCGCGCAAAGACGGGTACTGCAGTATAAGATTCGAGACTGGTCATGACCGAAAGTACGTTTCGTATTGTTTAAAGTTCAAATTTCATGGAAATTGAATAAACTTACAAGTTTCTGTGAATAGAAAAGATGATTTTCATTTAGCCAATTCCAGCAAATGAGTAGCAAGAAATGTATATTTGCTTTTCAGATTCCTCGGCCACTCTGTACAGATGGCAGATCGAATAATCGGCTATTAGTAGGCAATAGCGATTATTAAGACCCATCGACCCAGTTAGCCGGATATTAATTTATTGGAAATAGCAGTTGAAGATTAATTTTAATAATTGAATTAACGTAATATTTTCCTGGTGCCCATATTGTTATATAAATTTGGAACGGGTTACGTTGAATTAATATTTAATAATATTAGAAAGGCAGAGGAGATATTAAATTTAAAAAATTAAATTAGTTTGTTTCAATATATATATATATATATATATATATATATATATATATATATATATATATATATATATATATATATTACTAGTTTCCAAAGCTCGCAGAAGTTGAAAGAAAACTATGCAGCCTCTGGCCATGAGAGAGGTATCTATAGTTTCCATAGACATCCAGCAACTTGGGAAATACACAAACATAACGAAACAGTTTCGACTTTTGACAAAGAGTGAAAATATTTGATTGTGTTATTCCACTTATTCTTATATTACTCGTTCCCACTGAATTCTCATATTCAGAACGTCACTGCCAACGATGCAACTGACATTGTGACAGCAAGGTTCTTAGGAAGAGACCGCCCGCCACTAAATATTTGCTGTTCACGTATTTCGGAACAGCATTATTTCTTATATTATAGGTGAGTTCTGAACTGTATTATTATACTCTTGTACTGTATAAGTAGTATTCGTAAATACTGTTTTAGTTGAAATATTTAATTTATTGTAGTTTCAGTATTTTATTTGTCGTTTTGGCGTGCTACTTTTTCACAGCGCGCGCAGAACGCACAAACACATTGCGCTCGATTCTGAAGCGCTCTAAAGAGTACATGCGAGCAGAGGGATCGCCTTGCAGCATTCTATTCCGAACATTCTTTTCTGGCGCACACTCTGCAGAAACTATTCCTTTATTTTCCTCGAGAAATAATTGTGACAGAGTTGCAGAGTCGTTATTTCAATGAATAAAATTCCAATCGACTGGGTGTATTCGGAGATATGAATGGGTGCGAGATAACGCTGACTCGCAGTTGCCTAAACAGTACCGTAAACAAGGCTGCTTGTTGACATTCACATTCAAGTCACTGAATAAATTGGCGTATGGTGATTTCGAACACATTTTGCCAATGAAAGACGTTTCATATATAGTCTCTATCTTTGTTATTAAACTGTTGAATCGACGTTGGCGTAATTAGCAAATACCAACCGGTCCCGTACATCATATCTCAACATTAATTCCAAGGTGACGGATCGGCGAATCTTTCCTCCCGCGACAATTTTCTTTCTTCGACTTGTAGAAATTGGAAATTCAGGAATAAAGGTATGGTTTTGAAAGGGATTTTGATTTTTTCTCTCTAACTTTAATAAAAATACAAATAACGATGAAAGTAAATTAACTTTCCTGGTAAAATGTAGATGCGACGTTTTCTGGAGTTAAACGACAACTTAGAAAAAAAACTGAACTGCGCATGCACGAAAAGTGGCGGAGGGGAAGGTTCCCTCTCTTAGAGGCTCAACATCCCCGTCTGAGGAGGAGGAAGCCCCGCTACCGCCCCCGCCCCCGCTACCGCCCCGCCCCCGCTATCACCCCCGCTACCGCCCCCGTTACCGCTCCCGTTACCGCTCCCGTTACCGCGGGGCGGAGCGGGGGCGGAGCGGGGCGGGGCGGGGCGGGGCGGGGAGGGGCGGGGCGGGGCGGGGCGGGGAAAGGCAGGATGGGACGGATCAATCAATGAGGGAAATAGAACGTGATTTAACGAACATTGGAGCGACGAATGGAGGAAGAGACAAGGCTAGAATGAATGGACGGGATGCATGAACAGACAAGTGGCTTGGCGTGACTACATGTGTCACGTTGTGACTTTTGGACGAGGCTTCACGTTACGCGGCTAGGAAGGAACTGGAACGGATTGGCTTGGAGAGGGGGCGTGGCGTGGCGTGGTGCTTCCGTCGCAGGGTACACGTGAAGCAGGGCGCGTGGCTGGGCGTGGCGGGTAACAGCAAGCAGTAGTAGAGCGGCGTCGGGTGGCTGGGAAGGGACGGAACGGCGCGCGAATGCCTGATGAAGCGCTGATGGCCCAGTGGCGTCCGCCGCGCCCCGCCCCGCCCCCCTTGGCCCCTTGCCTCTAGCCCCGCGCCCTGTGCACCCGCTACACAGAGGGCGACCTCCGCGCCACTCCATCTATCTTCCGGCCGCTCCATTACGTCACGCACTCCCACCAAGATGACGCTGATGAATGCCCCGCCCCCCTTGCCCTCGCCGCCGCCGATGAGTTTGCATACTGCACGCCCTTTAATAAATACGCGAGCGAAAATTGAACGCCCTGTTTCATTTTCTAATCAAGACAGATACCTCCGGCGGCTTTGACATATTGTTTAATAGAGCCTCATACGTATTATATCTGCAATATGAAATGCACTTCTAACGAGATTGATGCAACACTGATCATAATCGAGTGATTGATTTTTTCGTGTTTCCGGGCGCGTCAACTACTTCGGTCATTAGTCCCGTTAGTGTAGTGCATGTTTTTTCTTGGGAGATGGCGGTGATCTTCCCCCGCTGGATGGCGACATCCGGCGCCGACCTACCGCCGGCTAGTGGGGCTTCCCCTAACCTGGACTCTCCCACCAGCGGGGCACCGCCCCAGCCGGGACAAGCTCTAAGCTCCCGACCGGTCTCCCGGAAATGTGGTAGTATAGTGCATGTTAGTGTGTGTTTGTGTGTAAGGGGAGAGGATATGACAAGGAAGAGGAAGGACAGATCGCGCGCGGTCCGTGGCCCGTTTGGTAGGGTACTGCTCCGGCATTCGCCTGGTGTTGATCGGAGAAACCACGGAAAACTACCGATCAGAGCAGCCGGCCGCTAGAATTCTCCTCCAAACAGCAGCTGAATTCGACCTAGCTGAAAAGCTAGTGTCGAAAATCTTGCCGCCGTCAGGACTCGAACCTAGGACCTGCCGGTTAGAGGCGCTGCAGTGACATCAGTTGATGCACTGAGCTACCGCTACCGGTCTGATCATAATCGAACTTTACGGAAATTATGAAGACTTTTTTTTCTCGAACTAGCACCAAAAAAATATGATGAAGATTTAAATTAACATGTTTGTACCTCGGATGTAGTTCAGGAGTGTACCTATTATGTAGATAATGCCGCATAAACAATTTCAGTTGTGGCTGCGAATTGTTCGAGCTTCGTCAATTAATTTTAACGTGTTATTCAGTTATATACTGGGACCCAAAAGGGCCCCTTTGAACATCGCTACGGGGATTAGTGATGCAAATGGAGATGTAATTACTGAGATTCAATGCGGCCGTACGCGTAATCAGGGGATTGAAAATGCACGGAGTGGGCGTCGTAGAATGAAGTGGAAGTGACGGGGAGTTTAAAACGAGAAACTGGGCGAGCGGCTGAGAATGGCTATGGACTCTATGGGATTCATTTTGGAAACTATTTACTCCCGAAAGCAATTGCTTTTTGTTGTCTTTTTTGAGGGCAGTCGGGCTCAGGGTTTTATAAATAGGTAAGGCTGCAAATGTATTGTATTACATTGCATGTATTGTATTTCTACACTTTATCTTTTCACATACCCGCATAACAGAGAAGCGCTCCTACCGCATATTGGGAAAACTAGTTGATGCTCAATGCTCAATGCTGAGCTGAATAGTAATGCTATCTGGTGAGCACGCCCTTATTCAGACCATTCAGCCCACCCTTGAAGGCTGCCTGACCGCAGCCTTCGTCCGCCGGTAAGCGTGTGCAGTGAATGCATGACGTCACGCCTGTTCGTTTTACACAGGCCTTATGGCGGAATGAAGTGGGAGCACAACGCTTTTGTCTTCCCTGTCAACAGCTTCAAAAGCATTACGGACGACCGTTATTGAACTCATAAACAAAAATATCGATATGATTGTTACATAATATAACTCAGAAAACCATTATTAATAAATAAAAACATTTATAAATATATTTCGTGGTGGTAGCCGATATCTTGTGGTAATCCATTATAGGTATGGGGATAAATATATTTATATTATATATATATATAATATGTATAAATATATTTTTAAATTTCTTTTGGGAACGATTTCTATAGGAGAGGCTCCGTCTTACAGCCTTTAATGACGAGCCGTGCCTTCTTGAGGGCAAGAAGAATTGGAAAGAGGATCACAGATACCACACTGAAACAATATCAAAGCAACATAACATTGGGTTATTTGAAATCTACACATCATATTAATGTACACATGAAATAACAACAGATTCTAGAAATAATCATACAATTTCCACAGTTAAGTTAAAAAATCCCAAATTTCCGTCCATGAACCTGCTCCTGATTAGTGAGTACTCATTGATGATAACTGAATTCTGGAGTCCGATGGTAATGTACTTCTCCAAAGTGAGATCTTCAAACGATCCACTGAGAATTTCGGTGTGACGTAAGTTGCTGACTGTATAATCGGGACAGTTTCTGAAACACACCATTTTTCTTCCACATCAAATACTAGCTTTCTGTATTTGTCAATTTTGGCCTGGTATGTCGTCATCATGTTGATTGCATTGTCGACTGCAAAACCAACGAACCAAACTTTCTTGGCAGATTTATTCCTGGGTGTAATATCGGTTATGTTGTGCTTAATTGTCCTATCAGTCAGAAGACAGCGGTCCCAGAATAATTTATGAGTTTCGGTTTCAAGTACTGATATTTCTGGATGATACTGATAGTAAGGTATCAGTTTCCTGAGATAGCCTATATTTCTTACAAGGTTTAGTATGGATGATTCGATCCATCTGATTATGTCTCGATTTATAGTCAGGGGGAGGTAAAGAACAACAACGTGAGATAATAAGCTGAATGGTTTCATGATCTTGATCACATTCATGACAATCATCACTTAATACTCCTTGAGTTTTCGTGGCATATGTAAGGTAGTTCTTTGTGGAAATCGCCAGGTCTTGTATTGCTGTTAAGAAGCATTCACTCTAAAGGTAAAAATAACCTATATAGAGCTATTTGAACAGCATTTCTTAGCCGACATTTGGATAAGCTACTGAGTCAGAATATGTAAGTTGGAATGCTTTCTGTTTCCAGGAATTGATCTCTTGGTGAAAAGAGGGCGTTTAGGTTAAATTTGAAAATATTGTTTGAGGTTGAGGGGCTTATAGTAATCTTTCTCTACCTTGTGGAGATGAAAATTATATGTACTTCCCCATAGCTATTATCTGTTTGGCATGAAGGTTCGTCAGCTTTACAATACTACCCCCTCCCCAATCTGTCTTGGCAGTGAGACCTTTTGGATCACACGTTTTGTAAGGTAGCAACCCAAACATTTCTTTTGAACCATTTCCAGTCTTTTCTCGAGGTCGGTGGTAAACCTTATCCATACAAGAATATCAATCGAGTTGATGAAAATGGGAAGAGCAAACGAACTGTTGGCAGCCGGGTGGGATCGAGAGTTGAGGGAAGTTTGTAATACTGTCTTCAGTCGGTTGGAAAGCTCAGTTTTTAGCATTCCCTTCAGCATCCAGAAGTATCCTAACTCTTTTTTAGCATCCTGAAGTGTTCTAACTTTTCGAATTGTGGTATTCCTCTCATATAGTATTTCCATCGCATAAAAGCCGCTAAGAAGAGACCATATGGTATGACTGCGGGAAAGAACTCTGTTGAGGGGAAACCCTGCAGTCAGAAGAACAGTACTAATTGCTAATTTATTAAACATTTTTAAACTTTTTTTGCTGCGTGGACTTCGCGTATTCTCCTTCCAAGGAAGCGGAAAGAAAGATCGTGCGCGCTCCTTGGCCTCTTTGTTAGTGTATTTCTCCGGCATTCTCCTGGGGTTGATCGGAAAAACACGAAAAACTACCGATCAGACCAACTGGCCACTATAATTCTGCTCCCGACAACGGCTGAATTCGACCTAGATAGTTCGCTAGTATTGAAAATCGTCCCTTCGGGACTCGAACTCTGGGATCTCCTGGTCAGAGGCACGAAGCAGTGCCATAAATTCATGATCTGAGCTACCTAAGCAAGTAGTTTAACGCAAGACAGCGTGAGTGATGATCGAAGATAACCCGGCGCGTTACTCCTGTTGTAGGTCATTGCATCCTCCTGTAGTGTGATCTGCAACTCAGTCGGTGTATTCATTGCATCTTGATCGTTCCCTGAGTCATTTTTGTTGTCACAGCTACAATACTGCTGAATGATACTCTTGAATGATTTATTGTGCTGATATCTATTTTTCGTAATTCTGTACTAATATCGGCTCAGTACGACGAAGCAGAGGACAAGGAGAAGTGACTAAGTGCATCTACTGATGTCTGCAATGACCCTGACCGGGAGGTTCTGAGATTCTAGACCCGACGGTGGGAAGATTTTTGACACTAGCCAGATAGCGAGGTCGAGTTCTGTCTCTGTCTGGAGGAGAATTCTAGCGGCCGGCTGTTCTGACCAGTACTTTTCCGTGATTTCTCCGATCAATACCAGACTAATGCCTAACAAACGGGCCACGGACCACGCGATCTTTCCTTTCCATTCCTTGTGCTATCCTACCCCTTACTTACACACATTGACATTCATATGCACTACACTACCATACATTCCAGGAAACCGGTCGGAAGCTTAGAGCTTAAGGCAGTGCCCCGCTGGTGGGACATATCTGATTGGGAAACCCCGCTAGCCGACGGTGGGTCGGCGCCGGATCTCGCCACCCAGCGGGGCAAGATCTCCACCACCTCCCGGACAAAACACAGGCACTATACTTATGGAAATAATGTCTTTACTAGTTGACGCGCCCGGAATCACTTTATTACCGGAATTTATCAATTAATCGACCAGAGGAACGCAAAGTCACTCTTTACGACCGGTGTCGATTAAGGTTTTGTAACAGACTGCTGTCTGTTATGAACAATCGAAACAAATGAGTTGTAGCTAAAGACAGCGTACAAATACTCTTATTGCAAGGTACTTTATATCTTGTTTATATTTATTTTTTCTTACAAGAACATGGTATTACGAATAATATTTAACCACACCCGGCCGTTAACCCAAATAATCGACTTGGTTGGTTATTTGTTATTTATCGGCCTAATGACGGTAATAACAATTATTGTTACCTATAATAGGGCTACTTTTGCACGTACAATAGCCATTCTATATTTTTATAGTTACTGTTATTTCTTATGGCGTATAATATGGATGGATAATGGTCGAAACGAGCAACCCGTTTGTCATAACAGAGCGATCACGATCGAGCCGGGAGGTGGAGGGCAGCAGCACCCACGTGTCTGTTGCGCGCGTGCGTGGTTATACATCGTTCCCCCACTGCTTTCTAGCAATCCCTTAGACTGGAGCGGACCGCCCACGCATCATCGCTCCCGCACGCAATTACACACACACACACATACAATCACTCACGCACGCATGCACGCATGTCCGAGCGGTATCTGCGCTTCGCGGAATAACAGTAAGTGATACAAATCTGCTTTGATTAAAATGCGTATGAATATTAAATTGTTCCGTTATTATAGAAGCAAATCCCGCTGAAATGTACATGTTATTCCGACCGACGCATCTGCGCGAGGGTGTATTAATCACATTTTTTCCATTGCGGTGTTTTTTCTACCCGCAGGGGGCCCCAGGACCCCAGGCACGTGGGTGGGAAGGTGAAAGGGAGAGAGCACGTAGAATAAGCCTCCACCAACGCAGCTAATTTGTTACAAAAATAGTTTAGTGTAATTGTCAATGTTAATCAACAAAATTATCGTTCAAATCGATGACTAAAAATCCGAGAGCTAGAGAGCACATCTGGTCTCAGATTTTAATAGTAGATTAAATAAATAATTAAATAAAATGAAAAAACTTGATTTCATTAAAAGAATTTCCTGCGATTTTTTTATCTTTTCACGGAAATGAATGTATAATAATGGTAATTAAATGTTTTATGCGTCAAAGGTTGTTAATAAATTATCTTTCAGTTAACGAACACACACTGCTCTACATACATATATACATATTGAAGTATTCAGAATAAAATACACAAACAAGTAAAGTATAATTAACAACAATTCACTATATTAATAATATTCAAATACCACACCTCAAGTCAGTTCATCAGATACAAACAAGTAAATACTAAATCCTAAGTCGTGGTATCTAGCGCACCTTGCCAGCAATCAAAAGGCCACCCCAAAAACGGCACTGTTCATATTGGTCCTAACTCTCTCCCTCAGCAGCAGGTGCTAGCAGGTGCCCACTCCGACGCGTGCAGCCCCTTAAGGCCCATTTAGATATTTATTTAGTCAAAAACAGTAAAAAAACTGTATGTGACGTATGGGGGAGAAAATCATCTGCGCACGCTTCCTTGAGTTTCAAAATCCCTTCCCAACAATTTAACTATTAGTAGTTAAAAGATTAAAATAATAATAATAATAATAATAATAATAATAATAATAATAATAATAATAATAATAATAAATTTATAAAATCCAGAGATAACAATTTCAAAAACTAGATATTCTCGTTTCTGAGTTACAGAAAACTTTTTTGTAACGGTAAACGAATTGCAGATTTGATATTTCTGTAGTGCTAACAAAATAGAAACTCACCCTAAGTTCAACCACCACCGGGAGTGGTAGCTCAGTACATCAACTGATGTCACTGCAGCACCTCTGACTAGGAGGTCCTAGGTTCGAGTCCTGACGGCGGCAGGATTTTCGACACTAGCTTTCCAGCTAGGTCGAATTCAGTCGCTGTCTGGAGGAGAATTCTAGCGGCCGGCTGCTCTGATCGGTAGTTTTCTCTCGTTTCCCCGATCAACAGCGAATGCCAGAGCAGTACCCTAGCAAACGGACCGCGTGTGATCTTTCCGTCCTCCTCCTTGTCCTATCCTCTCCCCTTACATGCACTATACTACCACATATTCCGGGAGACCGGTCGGGAGCTTAGAGCTTGTCCCGGCTTGGGCGGTGCCCCGGTGGTGGTTAGGGAGAAACCCAGTTAGCCGAGGGTAGGTCGGCGCCGGATCTCACCATCCAGCGGGGAAGATCACCGCCATCTCCCGAGGAAAAAATGCACTAAACATACGGGACTAGTGACCTAAGCTGTTGACAGGCCCGGAATCACTAACCAACCAACCAAAACAAATGTTAGAATACTTCAACAGATTTATGTCAGGAGGCTTAGTTTTAATTCTCATACGTGAATGGCAATGAGATCAGTTGTGAATTTCTACTTTTCAACCACAATAATATTTAATATATTTAAGGTTAGGAATCCAACACCATTTGATATTAATTAAGAATCAGTAGCCAAGCACTAGTCTATTTTCACTGTTTGTGACTACGACCAAGGAGAGAAT
>BLKR01007258.1:0-40831 GCA_011170035.1 Teleogryllus occipitalis | reverse complement strand
GGTACTGCTCCGGCATTCGCCTGGTGTTGATCGGAGTAACCACGGAAAACTACCGATCAGAGCAGCCGGCCGCTAGAATTCTCCTCCAGACAGCAGCTGAATTCGACCTAGCTGAAAAGCTAGTGTCGAAAATCCTGCCGCCGTCAGGACTCGAACCTAGGACCTCCCGGTTAGAAGCGCTGCAGTGACATCAATTGATGCACTGAGCTACCGCTCCCGGTCGAAGCGATGTGCTTTTCACCACCTCACTTGGGTTTAGGCTGCGAGGTGAGCGCTGATTTTGTTCTTATGGTGAATTATGCCTGATTGGACACTTCGACACTTGGACACTTCGAGATGTGTCCAATGAAACTTATGTTTTTTCCGCATTGGCATGGTGCTGAAATAACGTTATTTCTGCCTTGGAATATGTGAACCTAAATTGGAACGGTGTGTTGTGTTATGATGAAATCTGCCTTTTTTCAACAATTCACATGCGGTTCATGTGCAAAATTTT
This sequence comes from Teleogryllus occipitalis, assembly GCA_011170035.1. NCBI lineage: Eukaryota > Metazoa > Arthropoda > Insecta > Orthoptera > Gryllidae > Teleogryllus > Teleogryllus occipitalis. The sequence continues at coordinate 40,335 of BLKR01007258.1, read as the reverse complement.
AGTCGACGGAACAAAACACAAATTACACCCAAAACTCACTATCATCTGGATGATGTCGAATGGCGCATACAATGATGAATTGGGCAGCCTTGAGACGAAATCCATAGCCCACCGCTCCTTTTTGGGAATGAACTGTGTTTATCTCATATGACGGTAGAGCAGTGTTGTTTAAACTTTCAAGATCCAAAGCTATGTGGAACATTGTATTTTTCTTTAATTTTTTCGAGTGACCTGCAGTTTCTTTCGGCAGCTAACACTTTCCACATGTGACCCCAACCATCAATGAACAAAAATCAATCGACATTTCAATATGAGACGACAAACCATTCACTAGTCATAACTGAATAATATATCCTAAAGAAATATGTATGCTATAACCTAGTAATATTTTTGTTGACTTTTCGTCCATGAGTGGGCAGTGTTTCCCAAAGCTGTTCTAGATGGGTTGGCAACGCTGCCTTGATGCGACCAAAGTAAACGGCCCGCGTTGTAAGTCGGCGTTTCAAGAGCCAAAGCCATGTGGAAAATTGTGTATTTCATTAATTTTTTCGAGTGACTTGCAGTTTGTTGCGGCCGCTAAAACTTTCCACATGTGACCCCAACCAACAATGAACAAAAAACCAAGGGATATTTCAATATGAAACGACAAACGATTCACTAGTCATAACTGAATAATATATCGTAAAGAAATAGGTATGCTATAACTTAGTAATATTTTTGTTGACTTTTCTTCCATGGAACCGGGAGCGGTAGCTCAATGCATCAACTGATGTCACTGCAGCGCCTCTGACCGGGAGATCCTAGGTTCGAGTCCTGATGACCGCAGGGTTTTCGACACTAGCTTTTCAGCTAGGTCGAATTCAGTCGCTGTCTGGAGGAGAATTCTAGCGGCCGGCTGCTCTGATCGGTAGTTGTCCGTGGTTTCTCCGATCAACACCAGGCGAATGCCGGAGCAGTACCCTACCAAACGGGTCACAGACCGCGCGCGATGTGTCCTTCCCCTTCCTTGTCCTATCCTCTCCCCTTGCACATACACTTACACTCACGTGCACTACACTACCACATATTCCAGGAGACCGGTCGGGAGCTTAGAGCTGTCCCGGCTGGGGCGGTGTCCCGCTGGTGGGCGAGTCCTGGTTAGGGGGAAACCCCACTAGCCGACAGTAGGTCGGCGCCGGATTTTGCCATCCAGCGGGGGAAGATCACCGCCGTCTCCGGAGAAAAACATGTACTACACTAACGGGACTAATAACCAAAGCAGTTGACGTGCCCGGAAACACGAAAAAATCAATCAGTTCTTCCATGGGTAGGCAGTGTTCCCCAAAGCTGTTCTTGATGGGTTGGCAACACTGCCTCGAGGTGACAAAAGAAAACGGCCCGCGTTGTGAGGCGGCAGCTTAGCCTTTGCGTCGCCCTCGACAGGGAGGCGAGTGCCAAAGAGGTTGACAAGCCGTCACGGCCACCTAGTACTCGTTGCTCTGAGTGTTTGCGGCGGGACTTTTGTATCTCCTTTGTTGTGCGGAATGAAAGAAGGAAACACGATGTTCTCGTTTTTTCTTTGAGTGGGCTCCATCAGAAGTGGAAGGTTTTGTCCTCTTGTCAGCTCGGCGAAGCGCTCATGAAGTTACTGTTAGGTTAGGTTCGGTTGAACGCGTGCATTGCGAAGTGTTAGGTGACATACATGTTGGCATCGTGAAAGAGACAGGAGCTTTTGTCATTGTGTTTTCGCTTTGCCAAGCGAAAGGCCGAAACTTTATGAGTATTGTGTAACCGGGTAAGCGATGTTTGTAGGTGTCATAAGGTGTAAGCAAGCACAACATGTATCTTATAATGGTTCTAATGATATCTTGTTTGTCGCCCTTTTCATTAACAAATGGATTTTAAATTCGGATTTGTGATTGTGGATTGTGAAAAAACATTTCTATTTTAAGCCCTATTAAATAGTCTTCTTCTTCCAGTTCAATGCAACTCTTTAGAGGGGTACGAGAAACACTTTTCAATGGCCTCTGTAAGACCCTATTTCGCACATTTGGCCTTTGATAGTTTAAACAAATACTGAATATAAAATAACACATGTTTCGTCAAATAAAATTATTAATCAAACATAATTAAATAAATAATTAGAATATAATACAATAAAGTACAATATTGAAGTATATGTTATTCATTACACATTTAAATAATTTTATCAAATACTTGCTGCATTATTATTTCCATGGTAAAACTATTTAAGTAATTACAGAACTTATTTAAATTTTAGGTTCAATTTATACTCGGTATTCTCATTGACAATAACTACAAGAATACAGTACTAAGAAGACTGGGGGATGAACAGCCCCCGTAACAGTTGGGATTTAGTTTTTGATTGATTAGTGATTCCGGGCGCGTCAACTACTGAGGTCATTAGTCCCGTCAGTGTAGTGCGTTTTTACATCGGGAGGTGGCGGTAATCTTCCCCCACTGGATGGCGAGATCCGGTGCCGACTTACCGTCGACCAGCGGGGTTTTCCTCAACCAAGTATCTCCTCCGCGGGGCACCGCCCCAGCCGGGACAAGCTCTAAGCACCGAACTGGTCCCCCGGCAGGTGTGGTAGTGTAGTGCATGATAGTGTAAGTATGTGTAAGGGGAGGGAATAGGACAAGAAAGAGATAGGAAAGATCGCGGGCGGTCCATGGCCCGTTTGTTAGGGTATTGCTCCGGCATTCGTCAGGTGTTGATCGGAGAAACCACGAAAAACTACCGATCAGAGCAGCCGGCTAATAGAATTCTTATCCAGACAGGGGCTGAATTGTATTGAAATATTTATTGCGAAAAACAGTAAAAAGCTGTATGTAACGTATGGGGGAGAATATCATCTGCGCACGCTTCCTTTAGTTTCAGAATCCCTTCCCAATAATTTATCTATTAATAGTTGCAAGATAAAAAAGTAATAATAATAATAATAATAATAATAATAATAATAATAATAATAAATTTAAAAAAGCGAGAGATTAACATTTCAAAAACTAGGCATTTTCGTTTCAGAGTTTTTGAAATCTTATTTGCAACGGTAAACGAACTGCAGATTTGATTTTTCTGTATTGCTAACTGAATAGAAACTCACCATAAGCTCTACTACCACTACAAGCAAAAGGAAAGCTCAACAATACGTGCGCATAGTGAAGCTATATTTACGTGCATTGTACCTAGCTGACAAGCTAGTGTCGAAAATACTGCCACCGACGGAACTCGAACCTAGGACCTCCCGGTCAGAGGCACTGTAGAGTTGGGATTTAGATCGGGCTTCTCCATTACACGCCAGTTAAAAGAAACGAATGGATTATTTTTGTGTTGTAGATGCAGCGACTCAGGAAAGGCAAGTACCGTATTTACACGAATATACAATACACTTTCTCACTTTAATATTCGGTCACCCTACTATATTGTAATTGATCTGGAATAGTTTACTAACAAGGCATTGAAACGCGATAGGTGCACAATATAAATATCCATGTGGACTATTTTATCGCTCTGAATGTTTAGAGCGAGAAATAAACTTCGAAAGTTTGCTCACAATGTCCATAAACCTTGCCACTTTAACATTCGGTCACCTAGGGAAATAATTTTTTGTTAGGTTTGTTATCTGTGTTGAAAGATTTAAGAGAACTTGACATTCTAGAGTTAAAGCGTTCGGGTCACTTCCTCTTGCGCGGTGAAAGTACTACGGTGGGCCGAAAAGTACGGAATACTTCATTTGACCAGCGGTGACTTGTGGTTACAATCATGAAAAGGGTTATTCTACAGGAGAAATTGGCAAAATGCTTAATATGTCACTAAGTACAGTCCGCGACATCATACGGCGATTCGAACGAAAGGATAGAATAGAAAGCGGTCCGCAAAAAGATGGTCCACTGACGCTTACTAAAGGAGAGGTAGATGATTGAATGATTAAGAGATTGAAGAAAGTGATGAAGAATCCTGGGTTAAGTATGCCGAAAGCTGCTGTTGAGTTGTCAGAAGAATGCAAGTGCATCCCAAAACTGGGAGGAAAGTTCTAACGAACGAAGGATTCAATGGAAGAGTGGCAAGGAAAAAGCCATTTATCAACGAGGTCAATAGAAAGAAAAGGTTGAAATTCGCAGAACTATACATGAACAAGTAGTCAGAGTGGTGGTCGGGCGTTATTTATACTGATTAGAGCACGTTTACCTTGAGACAATCAGATGGCAGAACTAGGGTATTGCGCAAGGTCAACGAACACTTGAAAAAAAACGGAATCTGCAGCAGACTGTTAAGTACCATGGTGCGGGGGTGCATATCTTCGTCTGGAATTCGAGAATTGCGATTTGTAGAAGAGGAGGGTTTCTCCGCATGACCAAAGAGGGTTTCTCCGCATTTTCAAGGAATATTTGCATCGAAGTGCGGATACTCTCGGAAAGCAGAATACCTTCTAATTTTATCAGAACAATGATAAAAAAAAGCCTACATTGTACGTAATCTATATATTTAAAAAAATAAGGTATTCTGCCATGGCTTCGTTTAGAGCTTCTACTGAACCGATTGTTGTATTTTTTCTTTTAAATGGAAGAATATGATCCCTAGATGTGTTATCAGATATTGTTTGTGTTGATTCACCAACATTTACGGTGTAAATTAATTAATTAAATAATTCTTTAATAGTACGCTTATCAATAGTCAAATGTTTTCTTTCAAAGGGTGGCAGTTTCAAAATCGATATACATGAGTCCATAGATGTGAGCCCACGCTGCTTGATGTTTTGTGTTGATTGTTGTGATTTGTTTACAATTCGTCAAGGTTTTGTTTCAGTGTAAAAATTTCATTGTGGTGTTGACAGTTTGCATGTATTTGCTTCTGTGGTGTATTTTGTAGAGAACATTCGCACAGTGGGTTTTGCTCGGTTGTAATACTTTAGTGAAGTTGTTTACAGGTTATGTCGAATTCCGAATCGTTGTCCACGCGCCCCAAAAGACGCAAACGTACATTAACAGAACGCAGGGAAAGAGAAAGCGTAGGTGTCGTGATAGTGAGGTCATTTCGTTTTCTATTGGGTCATAGTCTATGAAATGTCAGTGTTTGTTCTGCTTTGTACTTTCCATGTGAGAGAAATTCTGCAAACGATTTACTCTGTGTGGCTTAAATGGGAAAATAAGTATACCTTCGAGCAATATGCCAGAAGAAATCAAACAGTTGTTTATAGGAGATGATGACACATCAAAAAACTTAAGAAATAATATCCTTCAGTATAATAGTGCTATATCTTTTGTGCCGATATTGCATTGCTATCTGGTCATGGGCCATACGTGTTCAAAATTTTGGGAACTCATCACAGAATATCTTCGTTATCCCCTCAAGATCCAAACAATGCAATATATTGTGAACATTAGTCTAGGTACAGTATTTTACATTTATCTCAGATCTCACCGTCAAATTTTGACGAGTTCTCACTAGTTAGATTCTTTAAAACATCTCCCATGGTCTTCGAAAAATCTCCTCAATCTCCAAATCTTAACCCAATCGAGCATTTGTGGTGTGAACTGAAAGCTCGATTACAATTTTCACAGGAGAGGAATTGAAGACTGCGAAGGAAAAATGGTTGTTTACAGATATTTCATACATAAAAAAATTACTGTAAGTATGCCGAATCGATCGAAAGAAGAGATTTCACCTACCAAGTAGTAACATAATAATACCATGTTGCAATTGCTAATTTAAGAATATTAAAATGATTGTAATAATTTGATTTTGTTTTTTATGGCTTTGTTGCATTCATTTGATTTTTGTTTCATTGTGCACTTACTTTTCTACAATAATAAACTTTTGTTTTGGGCCCCAATGGTTATTCTTTGACTTTCCTATCGTGTGAATACAAAATGAATTCAAGTTGGTAATATGACCGAATATGAAAGTGAGCGACTTTAAGTCGAAGTATTTTCCTAAATATCTCCTTCAAAAACACGGGACCGTCTTACATTTGCAAAATAAGCACTATCGTTTGGGATACATGTTTTAACTCTCTTTTCAAATGTTCAGTGCTTCAAGAAACTCGAATGCTGTTATAACAATATTCTGAAAAGGCAATAAGTACCAGGTGCATCTACAATACCTATTATTATATTATATACCTAATTATATTGGCGGACATTGCATTGACCCGCAATGCGGATTTGCTGGGGGATTCAGACCAATATTTCTGAATGGGAGGAAAGAGAGAATCCCCAAAAAGTTATTGTAGTAATAAAATTCACATGAAAATCCTTCTACATCCAACCACAGACCGGTAGAAGTGGCTCAGTGCATCAGCTGATGTCAATGTAGTGCCCCTGACCGGGAGGTACTAGGTTCGAGTCCTAACGGTGCCAGGCTTTTCGATACTAACTCTTCAGCTAAGTCCAATTCAGTCGCTGTCTGAAGGAGAATTCTAGCGGCCGGCTGCTCTGATCGGTGGTTTTCCGTGGTTTCTCCGATCAACACCAGGTGAATAACAAACGGGCCACGGACCGCCCGCGATCTTTCCTTCCTCTTCCTTGAACTATCCTCACTCCTTACAATCACACTTACACTAACATTCATTACACTACCAAACATGCTAGGAGACTGGTCGGGATCTTGGAACTTGTCCCGGCTGGGGCGATGCTCCGCTGCTGGTGGGAGATACGTGGTTGGGGAAAACCCCGCTAGCCGACGGTAGGTCGGCGCCGGATCTGTCCATCCAGCGGAGGAAGACCACCGCCGCCTCCCGAGCAAAACCACGCACTACAGTTACGGGACTAATAGCGATAGAAGTTGACGCGCCCGGAATCACGGAATCGGAAGGTGGCCGCTAAAACGTCAGGGGACGACCTAGTATGGGAAGAGGACCAGAAAGAAATCCTGTTACATGGGAAGATGAATACGGGAGTGTCAAAAGAGATGGACCCTTGGCCCGAGGGCATTTTGTCGCCCGAGAACTTTAGAACCAAATAAGTCCGTTGTAGAAAGAAGATTTCATTTTTTAGCTAATTTTAATTATTCAGATTTACTTATCTACTAGTGAATTAAATGTTATCTTGATTGTATTTATATAAACTATTGTTTTTTTAAATTAAATAAAAAGTTCAAAATTGATTAAAGGCAGTTGTTAAAAAAACAGTTTATTGTATATATAACAAAAACAGTTTATTTGTTGAAGCACATTTTAATCAGAACATTTTGACAATTGTTCCATTGTCATACTCAGGTGCTCAAGGTTTAATGCATCTATAAAGGGAAATCCAATTCTTTTAAATAAATCTACAAAATTAGTTAAGTGCACATTATAAGAAAATTGGGCCCATTTGTTATTTCTCATACGATAACAGTTGGGCCCAATTTTTTTTTGAAATGTGTACTTAACTAACTTTTTAACAATAGATGTTAACTTGACTCAGTTTGTCTTTTCATATTTTCTTCCCGTAAATCCTTTTCATAATTCCTTTCATAAAAGAGCATCAACCATTTTCATGTTTCTCTCGTGATCACGATCCTCTCGATCAAAGTAAGTAAATATCGAGCTCCGTATCGAAGGCAATAGCAAGCAGTAACGTATGAGCAAAAAATAAAAGTGTTTTGGCATTCAACAACGCTGTTCAGCGGCCGCTGTTGTCAGCGCGAATGCTGCCAATAGTCGCGAGCGGTAACCGGCGCTCGCATTGTGATCGCGGTGGCAGGTGCAGCTCACGATGAAGTCAGTGCGGCGATAGGACATCACTATCGCATTATCTTTCGCATTCCAGAGAATGACGAAGATGATCGTTGAAGTGGGTCAAAAGTGATTCATTAATCATTATTTTTGCGCGTTAAATCAATTTAACGAAAAATCTTCGTAGACTTCTTTGTTGTTCTTCTGTGTTGCAATGTTTGGCGCATTCGCTTCAATTTCGTCCTTTTTTTAAGAATGTCGCCAAAAATTCAAAACGATAGAACTAAAATTTCTGCATTTTTCTAAACTTTAACTTATTGAGTTGGTTGTTAGTATTTGAAGTATAAGTAAATTCATGATTAAGTTATTCTTTAGTTTATTCTCCACTGCATTCATCATCGGAAAAGACTGAATTTTAATAGCATTGCTTATTGCGGAAATGAGAGGGGATTCGCTTGACCACTTGACTCCACTTTGTCGCGCAAAATATTCGACAGTATTTTTTATCCCAATGAAACAATTCATCAAGATAACACGAAATCGCTCGAATTTATCTACTGTCGCTTTTATCGTTCAGGCGAAAACTCGTACTTTTCTCCATTCCATACTACATCCCCCCCCCCGCCCTGCCAGCAGCCAGCCACTGAGCGCGAGCCAGCTCGTACGAAGAGTTTCGTGGACTGGCCCGCCACTCGCTCGAGGATTTTGAAATCCCCTCGCGCCTGCAACCGTGACGTCACGAGTGGTGGTGGATGGTGGGGACAACCATGGAAGACGGCTGTGAACCGCAGGCTTCCCCGGGCGCCGCGTCTCCTCGGGGCGATGCCCGGTCGGGGAGGGGCATGGCGGGGCGTGGCGGGGCGGGGCAGGGTGGGGCAGGGCGGGGCGTGGTGGGGCGTGGTGGGGCGTGGCGGGGCAGGGCGTGGTGGGGCGTGGCGGAGCGTGGCGGGGCGGGGCGGGGCGGGGCGGGGCGGGGCGGGGCGGGGGGGGGGCGCGGCGCGGCGCGGCGGGCGCCTCGCGGCAAACGAAGGCTGCGCCGCGCCGCGCCGCGCCGCGCCGCACCGCCGCCGCCGCTGCCGGCCGCGGGGGCTTATCTGAAGGACGCGTTATCGGTCCGAGGCGCGGAGGGAGGGGGGACGAAGGAGGTCGTCTTCGGAGAGCCTTCGTGGAAGCGCCGCGCTGCCCCACAGGGTTACGAGACTGCGGGGCCACTTCCCCCGCAAAGCGACGTCTCCACCAGTGATGCGACATCGACAATGCCTTAATTAAGTACATGGCAAACCTTGTTGGAAATGATTGTAAAATTAAATTATTTCCTGATGATACGTCATTGTATGTAATTAGAGAAACAGAAGCGGAAATTGAATTTAAATTGCAGAGTGTATTTATTGCAATACAAGAATGGTTAAGGGGAAATAAATTAATAATGAATGTTGAAAAAACTAAATTTATAATTTTACAAGGTGGAAGAAACATAGAAGTAAGAGAAACTAAATTATTCACAACTGACTTAAAGGACGTACAACGGGTATACAAAATGAAATATTTGGGAGAAATTATCGATAGTAAATTAAATTTTAAATTATATTTAAATATTATTGTTTAGCCGAGAAGACTAAATTCGCAGTGTTTTACTTCGTATCTTTACGAGATATTTCGTGGTAAATATAGACTATTTTTTAAATACTGTATTTTTCAATTTAACTCAAAAATGACGTTTTGAGATGTCTTACTTTCCGTGTGAAGTGACTTATACAAACAACGTATGTATTTTTGTATTTTTGAACTATTAACGTTTCATTTTCATGATTGTTCAAACATTTTTTTCTAGATTTGTGTAAAACAAAGTAGTTGCATGGAAAGTGATAAAATCGAAGTTGATAAAGAAAAATCAATATAAAGAAGAAATAACATTATCAGTCCTATGAAACAATGTAATGAAATTGTAGAAAGGCCAACGGGGAAATAGGGACAACTATGGAACAGGCTCCATACACTGACCGAGAAGTTGATGGACAAATCACGGAAAAATCTTTTCGCAAACTTTACCAAATGATACCTACCAAAATAAATTGTCTACGTGTTATCAAGTTCACTGCTTATCAATACACTGTTTTCCTCATTTTCAAAAACAGAACAGTATTGATTATTAGATAAATATTGACAATGCCTACTTCACTAGTTGACAAATACAGCACAATTGTTTAACGTTTTAGAACTCTTTATTCCCTTATATTCAAAAAGTGACTAACACAGAATTTTTTATTGAGTCCTCAGAAAATTTCGTTGTCAAAGAGCAGCGGTTTCAATGTATATGTGCGATGGTGTAGGTATATTCTAAAACTCGTTGCTTCACACATATGCTTATCGTTTTTATGTCATCTCGGCGGGGTAGTTAATGCCGCGCTATGAAAATCTGATTTCGGGCAATTAAGACAGCCTTATTGTTAGTTATCAGGAGTCCCCGATATTTAACTCGGGGGCTGCTGAGTTAACTCCGCGTTATCGAAAGGGTCTCCATGAACGTGCATGTCGATGAAGGCCCTGTTAAACTAATTAGTAGTTTTTGCACCGCGAAGTGTTACATCAATCGAGAGCACTATGGACCTTCTGCACATTCGGAGTTCGAATTTCGCATCACTTTTGTGCATCTGCGCACGTTATTTCAGAAAGGAGATTGATACTTTGAAAGGCATTTATTTACCTCAACATATGAAATTTAATTTAATTTAATGAAATAAATGTATACTTCAGATTCATGTACATTCATTTTAAGAAAGCAAATGTTATCATTTTTCGCTCACCACCTCTAGACGCCACTAACGACCCAACCCGTGAAGACGACACAGCCCTATAAAACACTTTGTTTAATCAGTTAGCGCGAGGCCAGAGGCACATGCCACAATGTCAAAGCGACCCTGCACAGACAGGCCATTGTCCCTCCTCGGGCGCCGAGCACTTTACTCTTTGGAGCAAGGCCAAGTGAACCGCGGCGAGAGCTAGTGCTTGAGACGACCTACGATCGAGATGTGCTATCTCCGCCTCAACAGCTTTCCCTGTGGCGTAAGGCACGCCCAAAACCTGTGATAACGCACTTGCAGAGACGTTCACAAAACGAAAAGACGTAATACAAACAAGGTGTATTGATAGGAAGCAGATTCGTGATAATTTTGGTGCGATGGCTGCTGATAGGTCCGGTAATTGACCGGCTGAGGTGGTGGCTCAGGGTATCATCTGTTGTCATTGTAGTGCCTCTGATCGGAAAGTCCTAGGGTTAATGTCCCGACGGCGACAGGATTTTTGACACTGACCCTGATATCTATAGGTCGAATTCAGTCGCTGCCTGGCGGACCATTCTAGCGGGTGGCTGCTCTGATCGGTAGTTCATAATTTCTCCGATCAACACCATGTGAATGCGGGAGCAGTATTCTAACAAACGGTCCACGGACCGCACGCTATATTTCCTTCCTCTTTCTTATCCATATTCACATCTTACTTACACACGGATACATACACTACACAACCACACATGCCAGGAACTTACTTGTGTCTCGGTGGGAAATACCTGGATAGGGATATCCCTACAAGCCGACTTGTAGTTGGGCACCGAATCTCACCATCCAGCATGTGAAGAACACCGCCACCTATCGTGATAAAAACATGCACTACACTTACTAATTATCATATCCGTTGGCACGCACGGAAACGCAAAATAACCAGAGTCCAATAATTGATATTTGAAAGGATGAATGCAACTGCCAAATCAATGTTCTTAAACATCACGAAAAGGCAGTTGAAAATGTGTAAAAGACTACCATCATTTATTTTTAAAGCTGGTTTTGGAATAACACCAATAATTGGCAGAAATGCGTGTGTTGAGGAATTTTTTTTTAAAAAAAATATGTTATTGGATAGAGAAAGAAATGATAACATTAGAACATCGTGTGGAATTAGTACCATTTCCGAATGGATAATATCACGTAGGAGAGAATGGAATCAACACATTGATAGAATGAATGAAGACAGAAATGTAAGGGCGACAATAGACCTGTGGGAAGAAGATATCCCGGAAGACCAAGGCAACGATGGCACGAATGCTTTTCAAACCAAGGAATGGAGACAAGGCTATAGCCTACTAAGAAGAAGAAGACCAATAATTCGTACTCTTGAACCTCCGAGCGCTTGGCAAGGTCCCTACTTTCGCCGACCCAGCAACAACCACTTGTAATACCAAAGTACTTACAGGGCCTCCGCTGTTTATCTTTATTATTTTCAAATTAATGTGAATGGGAGTGTAAGGTAAAAGTGTTTTACCTGTAGTATAAGTGAAGAAAAGCTTTCCCACAAATGTTCAACCCATTTGGAGAGACAGGTCATTTACAACAAGTTCACCCAAAAATTAAAGCTTTTGCACACTGAAAAGATATTTATAATTAATTTTATTTGCCCTCCTGCGAGTTCTACTTTACCCATCACTTGGCAACACTCAAGAGATTATGGCTTTAAAATGGCGTTACGAAAGTTAGGAATGTCAGTGAACATTTGTATTGCTAGAGCTAGAAATGCGATTTCAAACATAATGGTCTGTGTAAATATTAAGAAGTCCAAGAATTTACCTGTAGAAGAAATAACGATAAAACTAATGAGAATCAATTACGCTACTTACCATGATTATCGAGATGAAATTTGCAAAATAATTCTTGCAAACAGCCTTCACAAAGTATAACCTGATACTGCTGCCTTCACGTAGCTCACACGTTTCCCACCGTTTTCAACACGGCCTTCTGGATCGTAACTTCGGTACCACTCGGGATTTAAAAAGAAGTGATAGTCGGGTCGACATTTCGTCCGAAGTTTCTGGCGATTACTGTGAACTAAAAAAGTGATATCTCTCCTTACGATTTGCACGAGATTTCAACAAGTGATGTTTTATCCTTTTTCTGACTTGTACATTTGCAAATTTCAGTACGTCAGGTGAGTCAGGTACAATACATTAAAATAGTCATTTTCTCTCCTCTAAAAACGATCTTGTAAACAATAGGAACTGAAAAAGGGACACTCCGTATATTAAAATGATCTAGAAGCAAATAAATATGGAGAGGATGCATCTAGTTGCTAAATTTAGAAAAAATTCCTCCAACACGTGGAGTACCAAGAAACCCTGTTTTGTGGGTCCTTGATACTGAAAAATCGGTTGACGGCCAAACGTCTGTCTTTGAACAACGCTAGTGGCTAAATCGTTAAGCTGATTATCTCCAAAATTGATATTCCTCAATCGATCTGGCTGACGTAGCGGTCCCTTCAATTTGAATAATTGATTGACGATTGATTGTAAGTGATTCCGGACGCGTCAACTATTGAGATCATTACTTCCGTAAGTGTAGTGCAAGTTTTTTTATTGGGGTGTGGCGGTGATCTTCCCCCGTTCAATGCCGAGATCCGGCGCTGACCTTCCGTCGGACATGGTATTCAGTGCATTTATTTATTTATTTTACGTCAAAAAACAGTTGAAACTGCGTATGACGTACTTTGGGGAGAAGTGAATTGTGCACATTTTCAAAATTCTGTGATCCCTACACGAAGTCATATACTACATGAATTTTGAAAATTAAAAAATTTCATTCGGCACTATCCGTACAAAACGTTTCTAAGAAAATGGAGCCGTTCTTGAGAAAAAATATTTTAAATATAGCCCTATTTCACTCAAAATTGCGCGAAAACTATTAATATTTTCCAAATACGTACGTAACAATAAATAAATAATTGTGGGGAACAAATTTTATTTGAAGAAAATCGCATCGTCAATAATGTAGTTATCAGTAAGTTAACAGTAATAATCGGAACTATGCCGTCTTTATAAGTGTATAAATTCTCTATTCTTAAAAGAAATTTAAAGAAAAAATTTGGAACCATTTTAGAGAAAATTTTTAAAATGTCTTCGTAAAATCGTAGACCTTGAGTCCGGCTACATCCATGAATATTATTCATCGAATATTAATTTTGAAGAATCTCCTATGAATAGTTTAGCCGTTAGTATTGTTCAGAGAAAGACGAACGGATGGACTGACAGACGAACGCTTTGGAAAAAACACTTTTTCGATATTAGAGGATCAAAACGTGTATTTCCATTAAAATATCAAAATAGATTTTCCGCAGCATTATCTAACTTTCTACGCTCATTGTTTTGTCCGTTGAAAAAATTGGAGTGATCTTGAAGATATTTTAAAATAATTTACATTAACTTAGAGCAGAAGTTGCGCGAAAACGTTTAGTTTTTTTAAACTTCTACATGGCATTTTAAAAAGATCTGTTTTTTAGTACAAATTTTGTTTAAGACATAAAATTATTTTATTTTCAAATTTTGACAATGGATTTTTCGGTGGCAAGGATCCACAAAACATGGATTCCGACTCCCCAACATGTTAGAAATAATTTAGTATAGAAAAGAGTTAACCATTTTTTGGTTACCAAAACCCGACAAGAGGGGTTTTTCTGTCGAAAATTCGCTGTTTTCCGACGATATTTTTTCCATATTTTTTTTCCTAGGGCTTTTATCCAGCCGACAGCCGGTTGCCCTTTACGTCCCGAAGGGACGCATATTCGACCTTACACTAGACAAACACTTGCGGGCTCCTCTGATCTGGGGTCAGCAGAACGCGAGGCCCTCCGCGACAACACACGCACAAAGTCAAGGGACAAACAGCCATGCCCAAGGCGGGACTCGAACCCACGACTCTTCGGACCGAAGCGCTGACTCGCTCTTAGCCACCTCGGCCATCCAGGTCGGCTTTTCCATATTTTCCGTACAATATTTTCTCTTCATACGAAGTACGAGTGAGAAACTAAAAGGGAATTGGACATGTTTTCTGGAATGATACACGATTTTAAATTGTTTTTATTTTTTATTTCTTGCCTTTAAGAAATAATTAATTCTTTATGAATTTGTATTAAAAACTCTTTGATTTAGGTAACTCACATATAATATATACAAATGCTCGTTCACTGTTAACATGAATAATATCACAAAAATATAGCAACTGACTAGAACATATATGTACACAACAATACATACTATTTACATAATACAAAAATATTTCTTTGCTTGAATGTCTTTTGGTAGTGTCGTTGGTATGCTGTAGCCGCAAATACGGCCTGATGAAACATGTACGTAAAAAAATCTGTTCGCAAATGCCAGGAGTATTCACACAGGTATACACAGACATTCTTTGTTACTATATCCCTGAAGTTTGTACTGAAATTACTGTATGATTGGCAGTAACCAACAAATGCTTATTTTAAATTCTCAGTGAAGGTAACGTTACAATTTCGAAGATTCCATTTTCACCTCCTTTCACCATTTACACCTACAAGTTTTAGCAGTGAAGCTTAATTTTTATTTTCAACAGAGTTCGACACTTCTGGTTCATCGTTTGAAAAAATTCGTGATAATCTGTGATATGATTGTGAAAACGACGATAGCCCAGGAATCTAGTGAGTTCGTTACGATGAACTAAACGCTGGATGAAGCTAAAGGAGCAAGTTACTAAATATAGTTGAATGATCACCATGGGATGACAAGTACACGAATTCGTTAATGAAGAATCGATAAAAAAAATAAAATAGATGACTCGAATTAAACCGTACTTTGAGTCAAAACAATTTAACACCCAACTGAGTCACTATTAATAACACAAAAAATACAAAAGCGAGGGCCAACCGACAAAAACAAACCCCGAATTCCCCCTGAACGCATGCTTCCTCACGCCCTGAGCGGGAAACCGCCTATCAATCCAGGGCAACATCTCTATTTGGCAACACCGAAGCGTCGTGGTCGCCAGACCGACCACAGACCGCTTCCCATCTCTCCGGTTCTCAGCAGGAAAAGCCGGCGCGCTCTGGCTGGTGCCCGCCGCCTCCGACTGGTTGCCGCCTCGTTACAAATTCTTTTGTCTGCGGAACGGCACTAGCTCCCGCGTTGCCCGCAAAAAGCGCCGACCGCCTCAGCTGGGAACGAGCGAGCGTTTTCGTCCCAGGTATTAAAACGCGCTGTAAAACCAGAGAGGAGAAGCGAAACGCATAAACTCCCAGGAACGACCTTTTCAGATGTCTTGAGCCGGACTCATTGCTCGCGCATCCAGAACATTTTTTTTTTAAGAAAATGAGTAATATTCGTAAAATACAATATATAGCAAAAATATACAATATTTAATTACTATATCGTTGATAAATTATTTAACGTGTTATTTCTGACTTTAATAAAATAAATTTCCCGTTACAAGAGATGATTTTCTAGCAGATTTTCAGCACAACTTCAACCTCGCTGTTCATAACGGCACCGATCTTCAGTAAAGTGCTTTGACTTACAAAGTGCACTATTCATACGAATTCAATAGAATAATTGTGATTAAAATGCACGTATGAAACAAAACTTTTTAACAGTCGCATTCCAACGACATCATGGTACCCAAAGAATACCAATCGGGTGGGGGGTGGGGGGGTCAGCGTCCGGTCACAGAATAATTTGCAATAGGAAGAAACTTCTTTTATATTTAAGAACTAATAATACGTGTATTTATTAATACACCATACTCATTTCTGCATGTTTGAAATGTTTTCAGATCTTGAGGTATGGCAAGAGCCTATATATTTTGAACATTTTCTGTATTTGAAACTTCTAGGCTGTCTGGGAGACGCCGCGTCTTACACATAGGTGCCTGTGCCTAGAGGATGCGGCGTTTTCCGGACAGCCAAGTAGTTACTGACTCCGGCAGCCAAAGCCTACGCAATTTTCTGAACTTGCCGTCCTTTCTGCCGGGTCACAGATGGCGTCCTCGTTTTTCTCAAGAACTCTTTCAACGTTGACCGATTCCACAACTGCTGCCCTTACATCGACAGTACTAATCGATACTAAAACTAGAATTAAACATAGTTATGGGCAGGTCTGGCTGTAAGAGAACTCCGGAGTTTCCATGAAACAATTACGCTTTGCAACGGTTTCGTTCGATTTTTTTGTTTTGTTTTGTTTTTTTTAAACATTCGATAACCATTGAAACAGGAAATGAACCAAGAGTTGCGAAAAGGTTCTAATAAAAGTCCTAAACAATGAAAAAGTAACTCCTTACGTAAACAAATAGGAAACAAACTACGCTGTCGCTGACCTCCCCATTGGAAAACAACTATTAAAGAAATCTCATTAATTGAGAACATGGTCAGTAACATTAATTACAATTCACATCATGTATTTATTTAAGAAACATGGGATATTTCTACTCATTCAATATTAAAATAAATATAGAAAGAACTGTCAAGAACTGTGTGCTTGACAATGCTGAACTCCTAAACATATAAGCATACGATCTCCAATGATTGAAGCAACTTTCCAATGTATAGCCACACTGCCATAATATTATGATACACAATGAACATGACCTCGAGAAAATTGGAGAAAGAGCATTTTATAATAGCAATATGTAAGAAAATATCAAGAGATTACGGTTTTCTGTTTGGTTGAATCACGCAGAGTAAATGAATAAGAAAATCACTTGGTAAACGAATTGCCAAATCAGTAACATTGCTCAGCAGCAAAGATAATGATTATCTCTTCTTTGTGTTGCAGCTGGTGGTAGCAGCAGCTGTTCTTTGATGCTGATGGGAAGAGACTCACTGTAGCCTATGCGTTGTATCTCTTATGTCAACCTGTATGAATTTCATATTTTATGTTTTTTGTAATAAATTAAGCAATTCTAACACACAAGTTATTTTTACTTGCGTCTTATACTTTCCATCCCGTTTTTCCTCGTTATTTGTCTATCTAAGGATTGGACGATTTTGAAATAGTTTGCCTATGTCTAAGTGGATGCCGGATGCATTAAGTGCAATCTGACTTATTTTAAATGGCGGCTCGCTTACTTTTTAGTCGCAGTTTGCGACGAGCAGCGGTAAAAATTCTTTGGTTAAATTAAACTCACGAGATCGTGGTCTGCAGGAACTGTGGTACCTTACGAAGATAAACGCAACGCACTTCACTACACCTAAAAATCTTGCTTTCGTCACAGTTTTAACACGTTACTGACAATCTGGGGAACATTTTTCCGTCACGGTCAACGGAACAATGAGACAACTCCTCCTTCACGAACACGCAGTGTCTTTCCGATAAACTGCTTTGGAGCATTCGCACAGTGCACGTGTGCCTAAGAAAGGAGAGATAGCACCCACCAATTCACTCGCATCTTCTTCGGAATAAACAATCTAAGGGAGCTTGTTTTTACTCACTAAACTCGTAAGGCACGGTGGAAAGATATGATGAATTTCTGAGCTCAGAGTGATGACAAAGTACAAACACCTCCCTGAATGCGGCCTCCCTAATTTCATTTATAGATTTCGACAAATATGACAACTGCATATTTGACAAGAAATAAAGTATTTTATTCCTTTGTAGTAAAGACGTTAAAGAATATTTCCAACGCTTGTTTTTAGACACGATTAAATGGCCCGATCCACTTTATGCAGTCACGAATTTGCAAGCAATTCAATAACTGTTTGAGGGAGGTAATTTCAGGAGTAATTGTTGATCACCGTTTAGTAATGCATGTTAACATCTTTACATTTTATGAACGATGTCAACCAGCATTGCTATTTCTATGTCAACACCTCACAAGCTGATCAACATCATCGTTTTCCACCGTATTCATACCAACACCTCTGCCACAGGTTTAGCGTCTTATATAACGGATTCTTCTTCACTGCAGGAAGTCATTACCGTAAAGATGGCAACTTGCCTCTGTGTCATTTGGTGACGGTCACTGTCAACGCCACGCCTTCTCCGAGAGCACCGACAATCTTTCGCAACAGCCAATCGAGTTGTGTAATTGCTGAGTAACACTCGTGCCGGACTGGAACCACAGACGTAACTAGGTTGGAGCAGAGGGGGCGAAGGGGAGCGTATGCCCTGAGTGCCGGTTTGGGACGTTGTATTCTAATCTCTTTTCTTTTGAAATCCAGCGTTTACCCCTTCCTCCAGTGTTCTTGCCCCCGAGTGAAAACGAAGCTATACTCCGATTTCAACGTAATGTCGAGATCACGAGTTGTAAGGAGAGGGGGACATTGTCATTTAATTAGGAGCTTTGTTATGACTTTGTTACAATTTTTGGTATTGGAGCTCCCCATTGAACGACAGTGTACCCCTCTCCTTCCAGCTCGTAAATTTGAAGGGATACTACGTTTAAGAGCGGCCTTCACACGGCGCCGCTCAGCAGCGCTTCCGAGTGGCGCATCGTCTGGCAAAGCATTGGTTTAAGTGGAGGAATTCACTTAATTGAGTGGCGCACTCCCAAAACCAGCAGCGCAGAGGTGCGTTCGCACCGCCGCTAGCAGAACACATATCAAAATGAAACGTTCACACGTGAGACGCCACAGATGCGCCACTGAACCGGTCTTTGTCGGCCGCCTGAGCCCACAGCAGTGTGACTCACGAAACCTCCCTCTCTCGCGGTCGGCGGAGTCGGAAGGGTTCTGCCGCGGTTCGGTGACGCCACCGAGTGTCTCGGTGTGAAGGAACCCTTCCTTTCTCGCGGTCAGTGGCCGTCGGCGGTAGTTGCATGTGAAAGGCTCAGCCGCTTCTCGGTGGCGCCACCGAGTGGCTCCGTGTGAAGGAACCCTTCCTCTCTCGCGGTCAGTGGCCGTCGGCGTTGGTTGCATGTGAAAGGCTCAACCGCTTCTCAGTGGCGCCACCGAATGGCTACGTGTGAAGGCACCCTTCCTCCCTCGCGGTCGGAGGTGGTCAGCGGTGACTGCGTGTGAAGGACTGCTGGTTCTCGGTGGCGCCACCCAGTGGCTCCGTGTGAAGGCACCCTTCCTCTCTCGAGGTCGGAGTGGTCAGCGGTGACTGCGTGTGAAGGACTGCCGCTTCTCGGTGGCGCCACCGAGTGGCTCCGTGTGAAGGCACCCTTCCTCCCTCGAGGTCGGTGGCGGTCGGCGCTGACTGCGCGTGAAGGACTGCCGCTTCTCTGTGGCGCCACCGAGTGGCTCCGTGTGAAGGCACCCTTCCTCCTTCGCGGTCGGTGGCGGTCGGCGGTGACTGCGTGTGAAGGACTCAGCCGCTTCTCGGTTGGCGCCATCGAGTAGCTCCGTGTGAAGGCTCTCTAAACAGAGGCAGAGTTGGGTGGGCGGGCGGTGCGGCGGGCGCTAGGGAGCGGCAGCGGCGGGGGCGACGACGGTGGGCACAACGGCGAAGCGCGTGCGGCCGGGGGCGGGGCCGTGGGCGGGGGCGGCGGGCGGGGGCGACGTGGGCGACGCGAGCGGCGACACGCAGGGGCTGCCGGCGTCGGTGATCATGGTGGTGGTGGTGTCCTCGTCCTCCTCCGACTCGTACACGTACTCCTTGGACTTGGTGGAGTACTGGAAGCGCTTGGTGCTCATGTGGTCGAGCCACTTGCGCAGCAACAGCACCGACGCCACCACCAGCAGGAAGCCGCCCAGCACGGGCCCCCAGCGCACGCCGTAGCGCACCAGCTCGTCCGTCAGGTCGTCGTCGTCGTCGTCCTCCGCGGGGATGGTCTCCGCGTCGTCCGGCCACGTCGTCTCCTGCAGGTGCTCGTTCCGGTCGGCGGGTGGGGCCGCGGGCTGCGAAGGCACGATTCAATCGCCGTTAGTACAACAACCGATTGCGAGCAATCGAAAAATAACATCTGTTATAAATAAGTACACCGACTGATGTCTGCATCGATTCAATTTTGGGGGAGGCGCGATTCAGTCATCGTTTGTACAACCGAATGCGATCAATCGAAAAATAGCATCGGTTGATATATTGCATCAATCGATCAATCGAAAAATAGCATCTGTTATAAATACGTACATTGATTGATGTTTGTCTCGATTCAATTTTGGGGGAGGTGCGATTCAATCACCGTTAGTACGACAACCGATTGCAATCAATCGAAAAATAACATCGGTTATAAATAAGTATACCGATTAATGACTGCATCGATTCAATTTTGTAGGAGGCGAGATTCAATCACTATTAGTACAACAATCGGTTCTTTCTTGCGATTAATGGAAAAAATAACATCGGTTTTAAATAAGTTGACTGATTTATGCATCGATTCAACTTTACGATTATTTACATAGAATAATATTTTTTATAAATTCCTAATAAATATCACTTAATTCTGCATGTCCAGATTGCGCCTGCTGCTGATTTTCACTCTCAGCTTTGTGAGGGGCGTTCTATAAGTAAACATTTTCCATAAAAGAGATCTAGTTCACATTTTAGGGGCATTGTTAACTTTTGTAATGAAAAAATAATTCCTGGACTTTCGAGCGGTTTAAATTGATGTGTGAAATGTTTGCCTGAACATAAAATGAGAAATTTGAATTAAATATAGCGAAAACTACAAGTGACATTTGGAAATACGTTTCTCACAATTAATACTTTTTTGACAAAAAACTTCGCGGGAACACTTTTCCCTTTCATTTTATGGATAAAAACATACATAAAAACAATAATTTCTCCCAATCAGCCAAATACCAACTACCAACTATTTCTGTGACAATAGAATACTTTATTAGGCCTACTATATTTGGGTTTTAATATTAATATATTACTACACAATAATGTTATATGGTAAAAAATATAATAATTTTATATGAGGGTGATCATAAAAGGTATGTAGCGTTTGTCACAGGTAGACTCATACAGCTACTGAAACTTTATTTCCGTTCCGACAGCTACTGAAACTTTATATACCTGCCTTTTCGAAATACAAGACATTGTAATACACGAAAATGAAAAATTTCGCCCAAATGTCCCAACAAAACAGGAGGTCCTTATGTTTCGTGTACGTCCTTAGTGCTCCACCCGGTTCTATTCTTTCCTCCAATTCCTTTACCAGAGTGTTCAACAAAAAAAATGTACTGCAGAACGTGCGTAATTTTTTAACACGCCTGTACCGCACGAGAGTGACCGTGACGAAACGCTCGCTGTCGTACTTGGGCGATAAAATCTCCAACGTAACCTAGAATGCTGCGTCCCACGAAAAGCGCATACTTCGCGGTTGCAGAGAAAAGGGATAAATAAAAGAGTACAGCTTACGTCATGATCTACGCAACAAGCATGAACTTTGAAAGTAAAGCAGATAGAGAAAAATTTTTTCGGTGTTTTCTCTCCCAAAAAGGGATACCGATTGCAATATCATTGACCCACATACCTTTTAGGATCACCCTGCGTGATAAATTCAGTGGAACCTCCATTAGCAGCACTTCGACTATCTGGGCTGCGTTTCATATTGAATATGGTTAAATGAATGAATTGAAAACAGTATATGTGCCTCACACGAGTCAAGCCCGGAATCTTTAAATGATTTAACTAGTTGTTTTGGTAATTAATCTTTAACTGATCAAGGGAAATAGCGACAAATTAGAATGATTGAAAAAATAACGAAAAAGAAACTATTACTAGCAAATAAAATCGGAAAAAGTACTAAGAATGATGTGAGTTTCTTAATAATATATACATTATGACATTATTAGAAATAATATATAGTGTTTTGATTGATTAATTTACTTTTTAATTAACACATATGAAGCAATGAAAAACGTTCGTTTATCGAGAGTTTCTGTTTTCCGACGGCATCTTTCCCTATTACTACCTCGGATAATGAAGGTTCATCTTTCATTATTACTTCGGATACTGGAGGTTCATCTTTCCCTATTACTACCGCGGATAATGGAGGTTCATCTTTCCCTATTACTACCTCGGATAATGGAGGTTCATCTTTCCTTATTACTACCTCGGATAATGGAGGTTCATCTTTCCCTATTACTACCTCGGTTCATCTTTCCCTATTACTATGGAGGTTCATCTTTCCCTATTACTACCTCGGATAATGGAGGTTCATCTTTCCCTATTACTACCTCGGATAATGGAGGTTCATCTTTCCCTATTACTACCTCGGATAATGGAGGTTCATCTTTCCCTATTACTACCTCGGATAATGGAGGTTCATCTTTCTTTCCCTATTACTACCTCGGATAATGGAGGTTCATCTTTCCCTATTACTACCTCGGATAATGGAGGTTCATCTTTCCCTATTATTATCTCGGATAATGGAGGTTCATCTTTCCCTATTACTACCTCGGATAATGGAGGTTCATCTTTCCCTATTACTACCTCGGATAATGCAGGTTCATCTTTCCCTATACCTCGGATAATGGAGGTTCATCTTTCCCTATTATTATCTCGGATAATGGAGATCTTTCCCTATTACCATCTCGGATAATGGAGGTTCATCTTTCCCTATTACCTCGGATAATGGAGGTTCATCTTTCTCTATTACTACCTCGGATAATGGAGGTTCATCTTTCCCTATTACTACCTCGGGTAATGGAGGTTCATCGTTCCCTATTACTACCTCAGATAATGGAGGTTCTTACTGTATTAGTCGATGCGATTAATGGATATGGCTCATTTACTTAATGAGTGTGAATAATTAGCGCTTACCGTGGTGGAGGCGGCGTCCCCGACGTATCGCAGCATGTCCCAGTCGCCGGGCGGCTCGAGGCAGGTGGCGTTGACGCGCACGTGGCGGGCGTCGGCGGCGAGCCACAGCGGGCGCAGGGCGGCGTCGCAGCGCAGCGGGTTGCCGCGCAGCTCCAGCGCGCGCAGGCGGGGCAGGGCCGTCACCAGCCGCGCGCCCATACCGCGCAGCGCGTTGTGCTCCAGGTGCAGGTCGCGCAGCTGCGGCGCCCCGCCCCCGCCCAGCAGCGCGTCGGCGCGCAGCTCGCGCAGCCCGCAGCGCGCCAGGTGCAGCACGCGCAGCGCCGGCGCGGACAGCCAGGCGCCGTCGGCCGGGAGGACCAAGGGGGCGTTGCCGCTGAGGTCGAGCGCGCGTAGAGCGGCGTGGTGCAGGCGCGGCGGGGAATGGAGGCGGTTGCGACGCACGCTCAGCCGGCGCAGGCGAGGCAGCGCGGACAGCGTGGCCGCCGGCACCTCCTCCAGCGCGTTGTCGTCCAGGGACAGCTCCTCCAGCGCCGCCAGCGCGCCCACGGACGACGCCGGCAGCGAGCGCAGCCCGCAGCGGCTCGCGCTCAGCGCACGCAGCGACGCCCCGCCCGGCAGAGCGAGCGGCTCCTGCGCAACGCACCGCGCACCTCGTTAAGGCGGCTCCACACACTCGTTATTCGGCGAACTACGGCGATGGTGTAATTGCGGCGGCGATGGTGTAACGGTTAGCGTATCGGACTGTTATACCCAAGTTTGCGGGTTCGAACCCGATTGAAGCCGTGGATTTTAAAGGGCGAAAAAATCCTTCGTACGCCTTCCTTCGGAGGGGAAGTAAAGCCGGCTGTCCCATGTTAGTAGATTTACTGCATGTTAAAGATCCTCAAGCCTAAATGACGCCTCTGAGCTAAATTCAAATCGCCTGTTTTGTTGCCCAAGTAATACCTTCTTTCTCCTATGGTTGGTGAAAGGAGCGTAGCGGAATTTCCGTGGTCAGACGGAAGAGCAGGCCTCATGGCCTGAGTCTCGCCACGTAAAATAAGGCAAATTCAATTCAATTCAATTCAATTCAATTCAATTCAACTACGAGCAACCGCTCGCCGAATCCCGAGTAGCGTGGATGAGTTGCTTGCTATTTGCCGAGTGACGAACATTCACGGTCCACCCTACCCACCGCGCGTCGATCTTTTCGACACATCAAAGGGAGCGAACATTCGCCGAACACGTCAGCTGCTAGGGATTGGGCGAGAGCTAGCTCGCTGCTCAGCGGATTCCGAATGTGTCCGAATGTGCCGGAGCCGTCTTTAACGACCTCGCACGGGGACTTGTTGCGGATTCGGTGGTATAAAGTCTACCACAGACCGACGCGGAAGATCCGCAGCCTACGTCGATTAGCCGCAGCGGATGTTTCGCGTCACGTGCTGCCTGATGAGCACGTTCAGACCTGCGCGGCAGGCGAGCGCCGCGGCAACGGATTGGCAGCGTTTAATCGGCGGCGAAATTTGTAACACAGTCAGACGCGTTTCTTTAAGGTTCCCACATGCCGGTGCGGTAGATCCGCAGCGGGTGGTGCGCGGAAAGTTCCGAGCTACAGGCGACTGCGGAATTGGCGGGACCGTTCACACCGGAGCATCAATTTCGAGTCAGCGTTTGGTGACGGTTGGCAAGGTCGTTCAACCCAGAGGGGAGGGAAGTCTCCCGAACACAAACAAACTTCCACGAAACTCGAGCTGCAGCGGAAGAAATGTTGCCTTAAATCAACACTTGACGCGAAACTTGGCTGCGACCAATTCGACCAATTCGCGTAGGCTGAGGATCTTCCGCGTCATTCTGTGGAAGCCTTAACGGTTAGTGTACCGCGTTCGGGTTCAAACTCGATCGAAGCCGTAAATTTTTAAGGGCTAAAAATCCTCCGTACGCTTTCCTTCGGAGAGGAAGTAAAGCCGGTTGTACCATGTAGTAATTTCCTGCGTGTAAAAGATCATCAATCCTAAAAGAAGTCTCTGGGCTAAATTCAAATCACCTGTTTCGTCGCCCAAGATACTACCTCCTTTCTCCGCTACATGGTGAAAGGAGCGTAGCGACAATTTGCCTGGTCAGACGGAAGAGCGGGACTGATAGCCCTACTCTCGCCACGTAAAATAAGGCATTAACTAATTAGTTCATCAGAAACAGTTACTCCGATTTAAATGTAGTTCAAGAACTCGAGCTGGAAGAACAGAGAAACACTTATCCAATCGAGAGCTTCAATACAAGCAAAAATTAAGACGTAATCAAGTTCCCGATTGGATGACAGTGTCCCCCTGATCTTTCAGCTCGAGTCTTTGAAGGGACACTGCATTTAAATCCGAGTAATACGCAGCTCTGCCCGTGTCCGCCCCCACTACGCCCTCCTCTCCTCTGCTTTAAATGTGGTGTTCCTTCAAGGACACGAGCAGGATGAACAGGGGGACACTTATCCAATCGAGAGCTTCAATACACGCAAAAATTAAGACGCAATCAAACTCACAATTGGATTAGTTAGTCCCCTGTTCTTCCAGCTCGTGTCCTTGGACGGAGACTACATTTAAATTACGTGATAATACGTAGAGAAAATTACGTCTAGCCTCGTCTTGTTAATTTCTACTTTTCCTGGGCTGACGTCACTGTAACCCCACGCACCCGCAGCGGTACACAAAACTCCCCAATTTTCATCCGTCATTCCATCCGTGGCCAAGCGTGCGTGCATTTCCGTGCTCACCTGCGCGCCCAGCGGGTTCCCGTCGAGCGTGAGGCTGCGCAGCGCGGGCGCGCCGGCCAGGTCTTCGGCGCTGAGCTGGAGCAGGCGGTTGTCGCTGGCGTCGAGGCGGCGCAGCTGCGCCAGGTGGCGCACGCGCACCTCCGAGATGCTGTTGTTGGCCACGAGCAGCTCCTGCAGCGCGTTGGCGTCGCCCAGCGCGCCGTCCGGGAACGCGCTCAGCTTGCAGTCCGACAGGTCCAGCACCTGCGCCAGCGACGGGGGAATGTTAGAAAATCAACCTTTTGAAAATCAATAATCAGATCAATAATAATAATAATAATAATAATAATAATAATAATAATAATAATAATAATATTCGAGGCCTCTGGGATTGCTCATGGGCAGCATACTAGCTTCCCGTGCTATGGTCCCGAGTTCGATTCCCAGTCGAGGCAAAAATTCCTTCAAGGCATAGCTTTCCTTTAAAATCGTCCCAATTTCTGTAGCAGTGTGACGAAGATAAGCTCAAGCAGGTGGATCTTGCTAGTTACGGTGAAGAGAATACGCCATGTTCGCCTCATGTCGCTCTTACCCCAAGCATGGGAATTTAACTAGGCCCAGGCAAGGAAAACACCGGTAGCTGGCTGGCGAAGTCGGACTACGGACCCAATAACGCCCAATACGTACATTATTATTATTATTATTATTATTATTATTATTATTATTATTATTATTATTATTATTATTATTATTATTATTATTATTAATAATAATAATATTCATTGCTTTTCTCGGTATTCACCGGACTTTTATTTGACTTTGTGTCGGGTTAATAACCAAGAGACAGGTCAATTCATGTTTCGTCGCAATTTAGGAATTTTCGAACAATCCTGCATGTGTTTAAGATGATCGATTTTTGCATAATTTTATAGGTATATTTTGGTATTTGAATAAGTTCCAGATTTTTATGGATGTTATTTGATATAGCTCTTGTGCACTAAATGACCAGAGGAACAATATGAACTTTTTGAAGATGCCATAGTGTCTTGACTTCAGCTGCTAGTTCTGTATACTTTGTTATTTTTTCTGCATGTGCTGTTTGAAGATTAGCTGTTTGTGGAACAGTTATGTCAATCAGGAAGCCAATCTTTTGCCGTTTGTCTACAAAAGTTATGTCTGGTCTGTTATGGTGAATAGTTTTATCTGTAATAATTTCTCTCTCATAGTACAGCTTAAAGTTTGAATTTTCAAGTACAGTATCGGGAACATATTTGTAATATGGGCAGGTAATTTCTTGTAGGTTGGATTTCGCTGCCAGTTTCTGGTGAATAATATTTGATTGTTGTTATTATCATTATTATTATTATCATTATTATTATTATTATTGTTATTATTATTAAGATTATGATTACTATCATCATAATTATTATAATTATTTTCATCATTATTATCATTATTATTATGATCATGATCATGATCATTATTATTATTATTATTATTATTATTATTATTATTATTATCATCCCCCAATCACGGTACGCTCGAGCCGTGGGGCGTTGCCCTAAGCTCGTCGCGGTGTGGGTAGGATGACTAGGCGCTCACCTGCAGGGCGGGCGCGGCGAGGAAGGCGCGTCCGTCGGGCGGCAGGGCGAGCGGGTTGCCGGCGAGCGACAGGAACCAGAGGCGCGGCGCGGCGGCCAGCAGGTCCTCGGGCAGCTGCGTGAGGTGGTTGCGCGCCAGCAGCAGGCGCTCCAGGCGCGCCAGCCCGCCCAGCGCGCCGGCCTCCACCCGCGCCAGCGCGCTGCCGCTCAGGTCCAGCGTGCGCAGCCCCGCCCACCCCAGCGACGACAGCTGCCCGCCGCCCAGCGCGTCCAGCTGGTTGCCGCTGCAACACGCAACGCCGATTAGTTGCGTCGATTCGTTGGTGGTTCTGGATTTGTCAATTGCTAAGGTCATTAGTCTCGGAAGTGTCGTGCGTGTTTGTTTCTAGGGAGGTGGCGAAGATCTTTCCCCGCTGGATGGTGAGATCCGGTGGCGATCTACATTTGGGCTAGCGGGGTTTTCCCCAACTAGGTATCTCCCACCAGCGAGGCAGCCCCACAAACACATACATGCGCACCGGAACAAGCTCTGGCTCGTGACAGGTCTCTCGATCTGGGTAGTAATGTAGAACATGAAAGAGTGTGTGTGTGTGTGTGTGTGTGTGTGTGTGTGTGTGTGTGTGTGTGTGTGTGTGTGTAAGCAAGTAAGTGTGCGAGTATAGCGCTAGAAAGAGAAGGGAACCGCGCGCGGTCCGTGGCCCATCTCTTAGGGTACTACTCCGGTATTCGCCTGGTATTGTTCGGAGAAACCACGAACAACTACCAACCATAGCTGACGACCTCTAGAATTCTCCTCCAGGCAGCGGCTAAACTCGACCCAACTAACGTCGAAAATCCTGCCACAGTCGGGGCTTAAACCCTAGGACCTCCCGGTCATTGTCTCTACAGTGACATTAGTTGATGCTATGATCCATCTAAGCCAGTAGCATAGTTCAGCATTTCAATTGGATGGATTCATTTCGTTATTTTGTGGTTCCTGGAGCGTCTACTACTGCGGTCATTAGTTCCGCGAATGTAGTGCTTGTTACATCACGGGAGGGGGCAGTGTTCCTTCCGCGCTGGAATATGCTGGGAGGGGGCAGTGTTCATTCCGCGCCTTCCGGCTGGCGGAGATCCCCCTCCCCCTGCCTGACCACTCCACCACTCCTTTGCCAACATTGGTTGAATTAAGAATATATGATAGCTACGAGCGTTGTAGATAAAATCTGATAACCAGAAATGTTTGCTCTCGTGTAATAGAAACTATTTTGCGTCAAACAACGAACTACAAATTTGAAATGAAATACCTTTTATCAAAATAACCAAACTCCCCACTCCTCTCGCAGGTAGCCGAGCGAGGGGTCAAGAAAATGTGCACGGATGATTCATATAACAGTGTATAAGTAAGGCGTGAGGATAGGACAAAGGGGAAGAAGGAAAGATCGCGCGCGGTCCGTAGAGCGTTTGTTTAATCCGGTACTCGCCAGGATATGATCAGAAATACCAAGGGAAACTATCCATTAAAGAAGTCTGCCGCAGACAGAGGTGACGAATTCCCCAGCAGACAGAGGCCGTGCATTTGGAAAATATGCATGAAAAGAAAAGAAGCAATATTTAAGGAAACTGAACCCGTGAAACCTGCTCTATGACAAACTTACGAGATAATAATTGGATGTATAAAAAAAGGAAACATGGAGTTCTGGAATTGAATACCGAATGTCATCGTTTAGGAACTGCAGCGTTATTCAAACATTATTGATTGTAATAAGCTGTGTTGTTTACACGACCGTATGTAAATGCGTGAGGTTGATGAGTGATGAGAGAAAAAAAAGATAGATTGTTTGAATTAATTTTCAAGTAACTGAAATTTATTTTTATTTAACTGAATTCAACCATCCATCCATCCATCTGTATACGGAAATGTATTCATTTATAAAGAATCAATACCTCTTCTGAGACAAGAGACAAAGGTCACCACCAACAACTGAAAAACATCGCTTCCTGATCATGAAACCACGCGCTCAAGAGGTCTCGATTGCAATACACAGCTCGGAACCTAGGTTTCGCAGCGCGTGCTTACGACATCCACACGACAGCTTTTGTGTGAAGCACGGAGCTCAAGGAGAAATCAACACTTATCGTACATTCACTCTCTTTCTAAACGAGAAATTGCGGGGACCCGAATGTGTCGTCCACTTTTCGAATATAAAGGTCTGAGTTGCAAGACGTCACGTGTAATAGTACATTTTGAAACGATGATGTAATGATGGGTATTAATACACGAGTGTGATATTACGATACGAGCGAGGAACGAGCGACAGGTACTTTTTCTAGGAATTTGGTAACATTTATAAGTTAAACTTTTACATTGAATCGTTTCGTGGTAGTTGACATGCAGGATTCAGCCAAGGCCACATAGCGGACAGCTCCTTATCATACCCACTGCAGGTGGCTTTGTTTTATCAGACTACCTGCGAGGGAGTACAAAAGTTGCGGCAATAATTCCGACGTCACCATTTTCACCTTTCTTTTATTTCTTGGGGTGTCAACTCCACGTTTGGTTCACATAACATTTTAAACTAAAGAATTCGCCGGTTTAAAGGACAACTACACGGCAACAAAATATAACACAAAATGACTTGCATTTAGATCTTAACGTCAGTCAAATGTTCTCTCCAATTACTACCACTGCGTTAGTCAAATATGATCAAAGTGAAATTACTATCCAATTTATTTTCAATAATATTTCACGTAAAAAAATTATTAATAATAAAACAAATTAAACCTAACAAGCATAATATAATATTAAATGCAATTTTAATGCACTCAATCGAACGAAACATTTACTATAACGATGCTCAATGATTAAGTGTCAATATTTGGTGTGTAAGCTTCTCTGCGATTGGTCAAGAACATGTATCATAATGAACTCTGTATCGTAATGAGTACTATGCAACGGGTTGCAGACATCAAATGACAGAATTATACAATGGGAGTAGAAAAGTTACATAAGTATATGGCATTTAACATTTTCCATACAGAGCACGGCCCATCAAGTTTTCCCTGCCTGACGCGCCGTTACTTTTGTCTCTCCCTAGAAATTCAGGGGCCAAAGTGACAGACGCCGTTGCAGCCTCAGTGACCGTTTTCATCTTCCTCGTGTGTCAGTTTTAATATTTAAGCTCTTATCCCCAACGAGATTGCAGGATATATGGCTTGATATGTTTTACCCGGTATTTGCTTTTTTTTAGAGAGCACTTATAAACTCCTGAATTCGTACTGATAGCAGCGGAGAGATTTCGTTAGTTTTAAGTTTTGCCCAATAGAACGTCAATAATTTACACTTTCAAGCTGACATTTGTGAATATTATTGACAGGTGTGCCTTCTGATGTAACCCGTAAGCAGCTTTTGTCGTCTACCTTCGCTCCTGCCGGCTGGTCCGGCCGCTGGAAAATGCTCTTTTTGCCTCCCAATGCAGCATACCGATGGCTCTTGGAATAGAATTTCGCCAGAAGTCGGAACGGACAGGTCCCATGGTTCGAGTCCCGACAGTCGCGGATATTCGACACTAGTTACATGGCTAGATCGAGTTCAGCCACTGTCTGGATAGAATTCCAGCGGGCGCCTGCTCTTCTAGTTTTCCGTTGTTTCCCCAATAAATATCTGACGAATTCTGGAGCAGTACCCTAGCAATTCGGCTACGGACCGCGCGCGATCTTTCCTTCCTCTTCATTCTCCTGTCCTCTCCCTTCACTTACACGCACCAACACTTACATGCACTGCACAAACACTCATGTCGCGAGACCAGTCGGGAGCTTAGCGCTCGCCCCGACTAGGGCGGTGCCCTGGGGAGATACCTTGGGAAGGAAAACTCCGCAACCGTCACGGAGGTCGGCAGCGGATCTCACGTTCCGGCAGGGGAGGAACACGCCAACTTCCCGGGATATTTCACACACCACACTTTCGTGACTAACGACGCGCGTAGCGGACGTTGATTCCATTGGGCGACTCACCTGAAGTCGAGGTGTCGGATGTCGAGGTCGCCGCGGGGCAGCGCGCGCAGGCGGCGGCGGGAGCACACGGCGCTCAGCGACTCCTCGCGCGGCAGCCACGCCCACAGGCGCGCGTCGCGCTCGCAGTCGCACGCCGCGGGGCAGCCCCCGCCGTCACCCGCGCCGCCGCCCGCCGCCGCTTCGGCAGACTCGTTGCGCGCCGGCGCCGGCGCCGCGCCGGTCCCAGCCGCCAGCAGCAGCAGCAGGAAGGGCAGGGGCAGCGGGAGGCTGGCGGCGCGGGCCCGCATGGCTCGGCCGCCCGCCGCACGCGTCGTTCAGCCGGGCTCCGGCCCGCCCACGCCCACGCACAGCGCTGCCGGACAACACGCACATTAGGCACTCGCTTCTAAAACATCCATGTTTCTATAGAAATACCGATGCTTTGAACATCGTTGAATTGAAGTTTGATATTTCTTGTTGCTGTTTTTATAAAAAAATCGATGTTTTAAACATCGAAGTTTTTATAAAAGCATCGTTGCATTAAAAATCTAAGCTTTTATAAAAACATCGATGTTTTAAACATCAAATTTTCTATAAAAACATCGAAGCTTTAAACATCGATGTACTGAAGTTTGATGTTTCTTGTTGATGTTTCTATAAAAATATCGATTTAAACGTCGAAGTTTCTATAAAAATTTCTGTTTTAAACATCGATGTATTGAAATCGATGTTTTCATGTTTCGCATTATACATCAACCTCCATCTCGAAGGTTATAACAACCAATAAGTTATCAGTAAAAAATAAAAGTTATTTACATCACTAGCACAGAAAGCGAGCCATAGGCGTAAAAATGAAATGGTCTACGACTAGGGGTCGGTATGGGCCGTGTATAGAATTTTAAAATGATTACGCAGGAGACAATTTTTATAAGAGCTGGATGCATACCTTTTAGCACAAATTCGTGAAAACATACTATTGCGTAGTATTGGGTTCATTCACGACATGCGAAATGATAGCTATGATTCTGGTCGCTGCAGAGTTTTGTTTTCTTTCCTGTACGCAGTGTTATTTACTTCGTGGTACACGCCCCTCAAAATGCTTTTTACTCGTAAAATACACTAACGTAGTGACCGGAGCACAACTTTCCATGTAATCAAGGGTCAAAAACACAACCTAATAGGCTGAAAATTGCGTTCTGGATTTTTGTGCCTGGATTGTACGCACTTCCATTGGTTCGAACACAGTCCGGGCCCGGCACGTCCGTTCAACCGAGAGTCTACAGCAACACAAAAATATAAGTATTCCAAGATGACGCAAGTAGGAGAATTAAAAACAAAGACCGTGACATCGGACAACGAAGAATTTGATTTCCATTACATGCATTAAAAATTATCCGTTTTACAGTCTCAAAATTTTCAAAAATATTATTATTCTCCGATTAAAACTAAAGTAAATTTGACGTTTGATCAGCCGAGAAGCGGTTACCGAAACGAGGATTTCGTCACTTTTTTTTTTAATTAAAGCTCCAGATTGGATAACCACTTCTCACCTGACCAAACCTCAAATTCACCTAAAATTTAGTTGGAAAGTAAATTCGAAAAGTTTTTTTAAATACGAAAAATTACGAATTTTAAAAAATATGCAAAATGACACATTTTAGTGAATATGGAAAATGACAAATTTGAATAAATATGCAAAATGACAAATTTTAGTGAATATGCAAAATGACAAATTTTAGTGAATATGAAAAATGACAAATTTTAGTGAATATGAAAAATGACAAATTTTAGTGAATATGAAAATAGTAAATTTGAATAAATATGAAAAATGACAAATTTTAATAAAGATTAAAACTGTCAAATTTGAATAAAGATGAAAAATTGACAAATTTTAACAAAAATGAAAAATTATAAATTTTAACAAAGTTGAAAAATTACATTTTAACAAAGATGAAAAACGGCAAATTTTAACAAAGATGAAAATATCAAATTTTAACAAAGATGAAAAATGACAAATTTTAACACAGATGAAAACTGTCAAATTTTAACACAGATGAAAAATTACAAATTTTAACAAAGATGAAAAATGACGTTTTAACAAAGGTGAAAATGGCAAATTTTAACAAAGATGAAAATGGCAAATTTTAACAAAGATAAAAAAACAAAATGTAATAAACACGAAAAATGACACAATATAATAAAGATGAAAAATGACAAACATTAAATTTATGAGAAAAATTATGTTTGTTAAGTTTAGTCTCTTTAAAGACGACAAACTTTAAAATGTTCGGAAAAGAAATAAAATCTTGAAAATATGAGAAATCCGAGACGTCTAAAGACATGAAACGCTCCAATAATTTGAGAAATGAGATGAATGGAAAAATCCGCGCAATGCGAGAGGCGAAGTAACCCACTTGCAGGGGCGGCGTGGCCCTTCTTGCGCGTCTTCCAAGCGCGCGCCGGCGCCGTGGAGAGGCCCGTGTCCTCGGGGGCGGCGCAGGCGGCGGTGGAGGCGGGCGGTCCTCGCGGGAGCGCCGGCCGCCGGTGAATGAGCGGAGGCGGCGGCGGCGGCGGGGGACCGCCCGGGCGTCGGGCGGCGGAGTGGGGCGGCGACGACGGCGGCGGCGGCGGCGGCGGCGCGGTCTGACGCACCGCGGCGACGCCCGCCAGCTGAGCGCCCAAGGCTCGCCCCCGCGCCCGCGCCCTACCGCACGCTACCGGCGCTTCCGACACCGCGGGCGGGCGCGCGCCCGGCAGCGGCCGGCAGTCGGCGGCCTTGGGCCGCGGCGGCGACACGCGCGCGGATAACGGCAGACGCCCCGCGGAGCCCTGGTCGTTCACGGCGGGGGACAGACAGCACGGCTCCAAGGAGGCGCTGCCGCTCGCGGAGGCGGAAAAGCCGCAAGAGTTGATGTCGCGGCCAAGGGCCCCTCGCTGTCCGAGGGGTGGACAGTAAAGGATAGGCGGAAGTCGAGACAGGCGGAGCAGACGCTGGCGAAGAAAGTGCAGTTGTCGCTGGCGGAGGAAATAAAGAAGACAACTTGAAAGTCTGAAGCGGTGAAGGCAAGGCTGAAGGAAGAGTCGACGGCGCAGTACTGCAACCGAAGGTGAACAAAAAGGGAGTGGGGAGACGAACGTGAAATACGAGTAGCTAACTTGGAGGGTCGCTGCCGGAGGAGACACAGGCACGGGATGTTGCTCAGGGTAGCAACCCAAGGCAAAGGGAAATGTTAGGCGGAAGAGTATCCTAGACAGAGATGTCCGGGGAGGACGAAGATCCGCCGGCGACGCACATTTTTCGGGGCGGAAGGGGGGGAGAAGAATATAGATGAGAAGGAGAAGGGAGGTAGGTGGGGGGCGTCCAAAGTCAAACACACAGCGATAGAGTGGAGAGGGGCGGTCAGATGCGGGGGAGAGTGGGGGGGGGCGAGGGCGCTGAGTCACCTGACGGATGCAGCAGCTAACGGGAGCAGAGCTGAGCTGAGCAAACTCACAAGACAGCGCCGCGCGGCCTGGCCTGCCGCGTCACTCGCCACTCGTCGGCTGTCACCGCCGCCACTGGCTCTTGTCTTCCTGGCGCCGCACAGGCGAAACCGCCACTCACTTTCCACACACACGCACACAAACACACACGTACACGATGCGACGCGATGCGCTGCGATGTGCCCGAAGTGAAAGCGCGTGCATGCGCAGGCGCGGGGGGGCGTGGCGGGTGTCGGCGGTGCGGTGGCGAGCGGCCGCCGCCAACGCGAGGCGTCGCAACGCAACGGCGCTCCTTCCTCACTGTCGGGCTGCTCGGCGCGGACTGCCGGCGGCCCACCGCGGCGGCGGCGGCCGAGGCACGGCGTGCAGTAGCGCTCGGGGAGGGGGACAGTGCGCGCGAACGCCGTTCTGCGCGGGCACACTCTCCACGGGGGACGGTTGATTCAGGGCGCGTCAACTGCTCAGGTCATTAGTCTCGTAAGTGTAATGAATTTATTTTTTCGTGAGGTGGCTGGATGGTGAGATCTGGCGCCCACCTACCGCCGGCTAGTGGGGTTTTCCCAAACTTCGTATCTCCCGCCACTCTTTTGATTGATTTTTTCGTGTTTCCGGGCGCGTCAACTGCTTTGGTCATTAGTCCCGTTAGTGTAGTGCATGAGTTTTCGCGGGAGATGGCGGTGATCTTCCGCCGCTGGATGGCGAGATCCGGCGTCGATCTACCGTCGGCTAGTGGGGTTTCCCCCTAACAAGGACTCTCCCACCAGCGAGGCACCGCCCCAGCCGGGACAAGCTCTAAGCTCCCGACCGATCTCCCCGAATATGTGGTAGTGTAGTGCATGTTAGTGTAAGTGTGTGTGTGTGTGTGTATGTGTAAGGGGAGAGGAAGGAACAGGAAGGACAGATAGCGCGCGGTCCGTGGCCCGTTTGGTAGGGTACTGCTCCGGCATTCGCCTGGTGTTGATCGGAGAAACCACGGGAAACTACCGATCAGAGCAGCCGGCCGCTAGAATTCTCCTCCAGACAGCGACTGAATTTGACCTAGCTGAAAAACTAGTGTCGAAAATCCTGCCGCCGTCAGGACTCGAACCTAGGACCTCCCGGTCAGAGGCGCTGCAGTGACATCACCCACCACTCTTGCACCACCCCAGCTGGATCAATCTCGATCAACAGCTCAGGGACCTTGTTCTCTCTGGGCGCCCCTGGGACAAGGGAGTGTTACGTAGCGCGAGTGTATGGTTGGTTAGTTAGTTAATGCCGTATTTTACGTGGCGAGACTCGGGCCATCAGGCTCGCTCTTCCGTCTGACCACGCAAATTTCGTTACTCTCCTTTCACCATCTAGCGGAGAAAAGAGTTATTTACTTTGGGTACAACAAGCCGTGAATTTTTAAAATCCACGGCTTGTTGTACCCAAGTTTGCTGGTTCAAACCCGATTGAAGCCATACAACAGCCCGATACGCTAACCGTTAAACCACCGAATCCGCTATGAATGGGATGTATGTATGGGATGAATGAATGACTTGTAAAATTGAAATATGAATTTGGTGTAAATGAAAATGTAATAATATGCAAGTTCACACAAAAGAACAAATGATTAATAAGGTCATTATGCCAATAAAGAGTTTCGTTTTTGTAACTGGCGGAGTGAAGTACAATACTTTTCGTAATGCCCCCTTTTTAGAACAAAAGTTCATAAAAATAACCAATACATTGGCTCTAAGTGTAAATAATCATCTGTCATCATTATCTAAAGTTCATTTGTTTCGAGTGGGACAAGGGAGGTAAAATCCTTAACTGACACCGGCCGTTCAGAGAGGCTTTTCATTCTTCTGCTTGTTGCATTATGTCGATGTAACAATACAGTATTAAAAGATCGTTGTGGACTTCTAACTTAAGTGAAAATTGTGAACCACTAACTTTGGGAACACTGCAATATCAATTTGGACATTCCAAATAGCATTTTGAAAATTGAACAATTAAATTTAAACTATAAGTTAGGTTTAGTTGCGTTACTGAAGCCGCAAGGCAGTAACAGGAGGCTGTACTCTACCTATGCTTAAAAAAAATATCATCAATAATTCCACGAATGCAATGTGTATTCTCGAGAAATCGACGAGACGATTAATTGAAGTGCGGTACTCCGCACTTCAATTAATCGTCTACATAAATCTACTGATTTATGGAGAATTCCCTATGCATTTGTGATATTTAATACGACTATTTCGCGAATAAATATGTTAATAGACGTAAATAAAAGTATTAAATCAGCAAGTAATACAAAAATGAACTTTGAGTTTGGTGACTTCATTTTATTTATTGCGTCAAAAAACAGTAAAAAACACTGTATGCGAAGTATAATGTGAACACGTTTTCTTGAGATCCAGAATCGCTTTACAACTCTTTTACTGTACGCTTGTAGTAGAAATAAAGTACCAAAAATAGCGGTTAGAAACACTTGAAAATTAGACATTTTCGTTCTAGAATAATAATTTATTAGTACCAGTTAGATTAGATTTAGTTTTATTTAATTGCTAACGAAGTAGCTACCCACCCCGTTGATAACGTAGTATTAAAATCAGTTTAATATGACAAGTCTTTTGTATCACTACCTCTTGGCATGATTTCATACAAGACGTGAAAGTTATACTAGGAACATAATTCAAAATGCTTCGTTTATATTGTAAAAGACCAAAAGAATATTTAGCAACAATAAACAGGCATAAAAACAACACATTTTTTTCAAGAAATATAAAGAACATTGTCCAAATAATATTAGTCAAGCAGGGAATCGTAACCCAACTAAGTACATTTGTCATTCCAGAGATGGCGCGGCTAAACTAAATTTTATTATGATTGGGTTTGAAAGCAACATAATGGACAAATTACGGCAGATAATCGTTCATTCTATTAATTTTAATATATTATTATTATTTACTGTTTACTATAAAACCTAGCAATAAGAGGAAGAGATAAAATATCTAGGGTCTACTACCTCTCATTTAAAAAATAAATCTCTGAAAAACTGATTAAATAGAAAACTCAAATTTCATTGTAAATGAAAACCCTTAAGTGTTTTAAGTATATAGAAGCTAATAATCTACATATTGAGCAGAAAACACACTTCCTAGTGGCTGAACTCACAGAATATTGCTTTACAAAGAATAATTAGTTTGCTGAGCATTGAAATTTGGCCACAGGTGACTGTCTTCTTTTGCATTAGTTCCTCACTAGATCGGTGTTCTACTTGGGGAGAGGGCCAAAGGGCGAAAGTTACCCTCCAGATGAAAAATAATGCCGCATTTGTTGTGCAACCACTCAGAGAGTACGTTTTTTGAAAATTGCAAAACAAGTTAATTTATTTTACATTTCTAGTTTAAAACATACTGTGAATTAAATAATATCAAGGTCTTCCAGATCTAATTGAGGAGAGAATTTGTCAAAATTTCGAAACCAGTTTTGCTGAAAAAAGATGTAAAAAGACCTCGTGAATTTGGTTTTGAATGTTTTTGTGTCACTTGTTCAGAATAGCGCGGAAGATATGTCTGGCTGCGACCTTCTTATACAAGTTGCATCAGCCCTCCAATGTATCAGTAATCGATTACAGCAGCATATGTAATGTATAATTATATACTTGATGTAAAAAACACACAAACATTATACAAATATTCTGGAACCTAAAAACTTACGATTGACAATAATTTCTTACGGCGATTAAAGTTATCTTTTGGATCTGCTGTTACTCACACATTTCGTCTAACTGCTATTACCCACTCTAAATAACAGCTGGTATTTGTCCATGTTTTTATTCAGTTTTCAATATTTTTTCCTATAAAGGAGCGATTGTTATTTCGTCAGATAATGTTTCTTTAGAAGTCTACTTCTCAAATGTTTCTTCCTCTATAATTCTTGAAAAATAGTGTTTTTGTAGAGCATTATTTATTTTCTTGGTTGTACATGCTTTTTTTTAGACACTGACTCATGGAATGGCTGACCATGAGCTACAGATCTATTTCAACCACTCCCTTCTGAATCATAAATCGACACATTTGTGGATATAACTCTGGACCGTAGCCTTACTTACAAAACTCTTTTAAATAACATTTCTGTTAAATCCGCACTAAAACAATAGTTTGATGGAGCTATGTGCTTCAACATACAGAGCTGCAACTTCGTGCCTCAGCCTTGGGACTTGAGAAAAGTGAAGCAGAATATGGAGCTGAAGTATGGTTGAACAGTCATCGTGTTCACTTAGTTGATACCAGATTAAATAATACTATGCGCTTTATCACCGGAAGTCAACTTCCCACCCTGAGTCACTCTTCCTACCCTTTCCCTCTCCCTCTCCCAAGAAGAGGGACTGCTCTTCTGAAAGTTACAAGACTTTCTTTATTACCAATATCCCTACCCATAGCTACAGTTAGACCTCCATACATCAAACCTCTATGTATTGAAATTCTCCAAAAATAGAATTCTTTTTCTGTCCCTTGAAAATTATGTTTAAAAACGTTCCGAGTATGTATTAAAAAATTATTTCTTTATACCGTACCGAACTCCTTTTTTGAATTGGCTATTTTTTTCTTTGAAATAAAATGTGCAGTACATACTATAAGTTACATTCTACAATTCGGCAATCTTTCGATTGAGGCAAAATGTTCCAGACGAATTTTTCCGTGGATTAACATTTTAAAAGAATGCAACAGCATTTTAAAAGAATGCATCAATATATTGTAATTTTTAATTCAATGATTTAGTATGTATGCAATACTCATTTCATGTTGTTATCCATAAATATATGGTACGAACTGTTAAAACATTTGTTAATTAATTATTGTTGTATTTTCATTTAACGCAATTCTTCCAAAATAATTTAAAAGCATTTTCAAAGATCTTACAATTTTTTTCTATACATCGAAGGTTCGATATAACGAATATTATCGATTGAACCGTCAGACTCAATGTATGGAAGTCCGACTGTATATCCCAGCCGGTCACTCAACAGAATGAAATCCAGAAAACCAACTATTCTAAGTGCAACAGTTTTAAATGAAAGTAATTTTCCCATCCAAACAGAATTGAAGGTAATTGGATCAACAAAACATCTGAAATATTTCACAAATGTATAATATCTGCTAAAATACTCTTGATTTTGACGTGGCATATGGAAGACGTCCAATTCCTTACACACTGCACATGGCAGATGCGCGGCTTCCCCATGGAGAGAGGGTGAAGTTCGGTCCTCTGTGAGCGTGGAGCCCCCAAAACTGCCACATGGTGATGAACTGCGAAATCACAGCTTTCCCGGAGGATCCGTGGACTTCTGCAGTTAACTCCAATTGCAATTACGTGGATTCGAAAACCTAGTATCTCTCTTTGATGTGTCTTAAAATGAGCATTTAGAGCATTTTT
>BLKR01007257.1:0-40859 GCA_011170035.1 Teleogryllus occipitalis | reverse complement strand
TATATATATATATATATATATATATATATATATATATATATATATATATATATATATATTGAGACGAGCTCTGATATGCGCCCCAGCGAGGAAGCAGAACCCCAGGCAAAAACGCCCAAGATAAATCGCTGGTGTTTACCACTTCGAATGTGGCGCGTTGGTACGTCATCGTCTGACGTCAGCCGCGGCTGAAGTCGGACGTAACGAGTGGTCGCCAATGATTTCTCGGGGCGATAAGCGCTGGAAAATTAAATCCTGCGATTGGCCCGTTGATAGAAAAACGAGGGAACAGTCTCCGAGGGAGGCGAAGGGGTTCCCGGGAAACCGGACAGTCGGAGAAAGGCCGCCGGAGAGTTTGATAGAAATCGCAGAACATTCTGAAACAAACCGCCGAACAGTCTGATAGAGATCGCCGAAGGGTCGAGTATACGATCATTACGTCGCAACTACGCCGCATCGCCAAAGCGGAAGGCTGAGGCGACATTCCTAGTGCAACACAGCCGAAGAAGCAAGTTTGTTGGGAACGGAAGACGGGCGTAGAGGCACGGCCGTTCTACGGGACGACCGGAGAAAATTGTACTACTTCACGGGCGAACGGAGGCAGCATCAAGCGAGCCAAGGAGCAGCGCGGACCGGCGAGCGTATGGCGCAGCGAGCTGGGCGAGGCCGAGCGTCACCGCGGCGCGAGCAGCCGTTCGCAGCGATAAGCAGCCGAGGTCGGTCACTGCGTTGGCCGAGGTCCAGGTTACGTGTTCCCCAATCGCCGAAGCGTGAGTACCCGTGCGACATTCAGACCGCGCGGTCGTAATATTTCCAAAGGTGTGATTAAAAAGGTATAACTAGGAAGTATTCTTGCCGAACGCCTAACACGGGAATTCAGTTCGATCCAACATAATGGAACGAACAGACTGAAAGAACATTTTAGTGCCAAGATCAGTAGGTTTGCATAAACAATTAAATTGCCCGAGTATTGTAATTAGCGGGCAAGAGATGACTTTTGAGTATTTAAGGTAGGGAGGTTATTGTTTATTTGCACAAGATGGAGCAAGAACGTTAATCCAGACTTAGGATTATAATTATAATAGAAATAGGATTGCAATTTGTTTATTATAATTTAGTGTGTAAGTGTATGTGCCTCTGGAAAAAGTTTAAGAATACATGCCTAATTTTACCAGAGCCATCCAAGTGTTTCATTAGAATTCGATCCGCCCTGTATTCTATCCATTGCAAGCTACCCCTTATTTGCCTCTCACAGGCAAGACGAACGAACAACCTGACAGGCTTGGCGTCGGAGCGACAGTAGGCTGCCGCACGGCGCTGGTAACGCCCGAGCGGTGCTTCACACCCTCAGGGCTAACGACCCCTGATCAAAGACCAGGTTGCATTGTGTGCGGCGCGCCGGAGGCCAGTCCACGGCGTGTGTGTTCCGTCACAAAATATATATATATATATATATATATATATATATATATATATATATATATATATATATATATGTATATATATATATGTATATATGTATATATATATATGTATTCCATTCGGATGTACATAGTTCAGTAACATTTTACTTTTTCATATGTATTGCTGGCTTACAGCTATTCTTATTTCCTAAACTTAAAAACTAACTAACTACGGGAAGGGGTAGGAAGCTACACTCTGCACCTACTGATCACAATTGTTGGAAAATAAGTTTAGGAAGGCGTTAAAAGGGTAACGGTTTTTTATGCGTGTTGGAGTATGGTCTGTTGAGGCCAGGTTGTAGTGAATGGCGTGTGGTATTGAGTTGATGTTTGAATAGAATGTTTTGGATAGATGGGCTATGTATTTGGTTTCATGTCCTTATTCACTGTAGGGTGAGAAGGTCGTACGCAGGAACCATCAAATTTATTCCCTAGAGATATCCGTCGATGATTTATATCCTGACACCATCTTAAAGGCGTTTTCTTGTGTTACTTTTTTGTGATACATTGTGTCATGAAATGCCGAAGAACGTGAATAAATTTAGAGACTTTGGTGCTGCAATCCATCCGGACTTAAGTAGCACAAAAGTTGGATGAGTAAGAAAAAATAACAGAGGTGATGCAGAAGGAAATTCTTATTTTAGGGGTAGGTGAAGTAAAATGAGATGTGTCGTCAAAAAATATCAAAAATATCTAGTACATGTATAAGTAACTCAACTGAAACAATGAAGAGAGAAAGTCAAGTCAAAAAGAAAACGTAGCCATAGGAGTTGCAGTCGAATCCTCTTTCAGTAATGTTAATAAATTTTTTATTCCTCTGGGTCAAACGCTATTATCATTGCGAAAGCATAACCAACAGTAGAGGCAGCGTTTAAGCGACTTTGACAGTTCGATGCGCTGTTGCCACACATTACTACGCACATGGCACCACCTACACGTCAGGTAAATTAAATCTCAAAACATTAACACTTACCGACTGGCGATGACACGTTTTGATACCATGTTCATAAGCTTCGCCACAGCCGACCCTTATCGTCACCCAAACCGCGTTGAAAACGTGATGCGTCACCTACGGATGGCTTCAACTTCTATTTCGCAGGCAATGGACATACACCGATATCCTCCCCCCGATGTACCCCCGTTCGCATTTTCTGCCTCGAAATATTCGCGTAAACCATAAACAAATTCGCGAGCCTGGCTCTTTAACACAACTCCACGTTTGCGCGACGTGTGAGGCGCAGCCATCACGAAACTCACAGTCTCCAACCAATGCATTGAAGTTCTTGGAAGACACACACTAACTGGTCTGGCGCGTATCGACAGAGGAATATTTCATTCGCATTGATACTGTTGATGACAGGAATCTGTGCGCTTCTCAAGCGACTTCGTGTGTCAGATTAGCGGCAACGCTGAACCCTGGCTGCGAAAAAGTAAACAAATCCTCGTACGCTGATTGCTTCAGAGCAGGTTACATGACGCACCACTGCACGTGGCGAGAGAACTGTCAGAGTTGCTTATACGCTGCCCCTACTGTAGAAAATTCGTACGTACGAAAAAAACTAAAAAATCAGAAACGGCTATTTTTAATGAATTTAAAAAAGCTGTACAGAGAATTTAAACAAGGCGAGAAAGTAAAAAAAATACATCAGGTTCTCGAGTTTTGGTGAAATGAAGCCAAAATAATGCGTCTTGGCTCGGCAGCTCAATATAAAAACAGAACTTCTGCAATGTCTCGTAGGACTATCACAAGGAGGATTTCCAATCCTCAGCTAAATTGCGCAGTTTTTGCCAAGAGCGTCGGAAAAGATCCATGTGACGGTATACGGAGGAATCCTCAAGAGACTTGTAGCTTACGCAAGCCGTCAAGGAACTTGCATCACTACCCCTAGGAAACTTTTTGAATGAGCGAAGAGTAATGTGGAAGAAATATATTTTATTTTTACCAGCTAAGAGGAAAATGAAGCAAATGCAAAATTTTAAATATCGGAAGATTCGTAGGCCTGAAAATTGTGCTAGGAACACGGAGTGTCCATATAGAGATTCGTGTTTCTGAAACAAAATTGCTAAGAGAAAGTACTCTACAGTTCATCTGAACCATCTAGAAAAGTGATTTTGCGTAATCCACCATCGTGACGTGGAGAAAAAACATGACGCTGAAGAAGCGTCGTTTACGGAGCGCAAGTAAGATATTTTTATTCTGGTAGGAAATGGCGTGAGGTTAACGACATTTGCATCATCTAAATTTATTTTTTATTTATTTTACGTCAAAAAACAGTTTAAACTGCGTATGACGTGCTATGGGGAAAAGTGAATTGTGTGCACATTTTCAAAATTCTGTGATCCCTATACTAAGTCATATACTACTTAAATTTAAATAAAAACTCCCATGTAATAAAATCTATTTTCAAGGATAAATAAGCAATAAATGTTGGCTCTTATTCATATTGTCCTTCAGAATAATAAATAATACTTCCTGCCGCGACAACAAGGAAACGATAATTTGAATAATTGTATTTCCCACTGAATTCTAGAAGACGTGCACAGAAAATAAAGTTACATTTATGTCCAGAAGCAAAACAAGGGGTCATCTCAGCATTTGCTCAATGGATCAGGGAAACTGGACGAAAAACCTGATCGAGATGGGATGGAATGAAATTGTGGCGTTGTTTTGTCGTATATGTTTACTTTAGCATAAAGCTTTTTCGGCCGCATTGCTGCCATCGTCAGTGCTATATTGAGGCTGCTGGGGGCCTCAGTCCAAACAAGACAGCCTGCTGCTGACACGATAGCTGTCTTGTTTGGACCGAAGCCCCATGCCGCCTCAAAATAGCACT
This sequence comes from Teleogryllus occipitalis, assembly GCA_011170035.1. Lineage (NCBI taxonomy): Eukaryota > Metazoa > Arthropoda > Insecta > Orthoptera > Gryllidae > Teleogryllus > Teleogryllus occipitalis. The sequence goes on along the minus strand of BLKR01007257.1, from coordinate 36,562 downwards.
GAAGACGGCCGCAATGCGGCCGAAAAAGCTTTATGCTAAAATAAACATATACGACAAAAAAGCCTCAATTTCATTTAGATATTTTTATTCGCAACTCTAAAACAATTCAAGATTCCTTGTAATCCAAACATGCCAAAATGTTGAACTTTAAAAGTACTAAGATATATATATATATATATATATATATATATATATATATATATATATATATATATATATATGTACTATACCGATGTCATGTATTTACGCCAGACGTAAACCTGCATATTTGTAAAATATTTTTAAAGTATAGGAAATATAATTAGGTTGTAATTATTCTGACTTTTGCTCATATATTACTATTTGGAAAAGAAAGATACTGCGGAAAATCTATGTCAATCAATATTTTAACACTCAGGTATTCTTTTTTCTTTTTGGTTAATAAATGGAGTACAAGTTTTCAACAACAACAAAATTATATGGTATCGGAGCACGAATTTCACGTAATATTTATACGCATCATCTGGAGTGAACAAAAAATTAATATAGCTTCCTGAATATGAAAATAAATTGATGTTGTTTTGAGTGAAAGTATTAACAATAAAACTTCACAGTAATCAGTGATGAAAATATGGAATAAAACAAGTATAAGTAAAATGTATGAAGGAAGTAATACATTACACACACACACACACACACATATATATATATATATATATATATATATATATATATATATATATATATATATATACATATATATTGTAACGCCCCGTCGCATACACGGACCACCGCGCTTCGTGAACGCGAGGGACGTGTGCAGCGGGGTAATTTAAAATGCGCGCTCCGAGCCGGCGTGGCAAAACCTCGAGGCTAGCGATAGAGTTCGCTGATGTAGTGGGACTGACGAAATCTGGAAGCGCTCCGACAACCCAAGCTTTTTTTTTTTTTTTTTTTTGATGGTGGAGCTAGGAGGAGAGAGGATGTTGAAGTGCCGAGAGACGGGTGTGTGAAGCAGGACTGTGCTGGTGATGAGTGGTATGTAGCTCTCTACCACAAAACAGGAGGTAAATGGAAAAATGTAATTGAGTGGGTTGTGGAGTATTTGTTTCACGAGATGATGTGACGTAGTGTTTGAGGCACGTTAGGATAAAGGGGACGGAAACGTAAACGTGTGAGGTTAGAGAATCAATCTCTCCTCAAGCTGGTATGCGATATCAAAATTTAGAATTGTGGGGATCATTAGAGAGGTCGGCTCTGACATTTTCAAGTGGCGGGTGACTTTCTGTGAGTATATTTTGTGAGAGATGTGTAATATCCTTTGAAATGCACGATGTTCTATTGCATCATTCTGAGTTGAAGACTTGAAAGACTGGTAAATGAAATTGTGCATAGTAAAGCATCAATGTTCAATCACCAAAGTACATGTGTGGATTGTGAACTGATTATTTATCCATGGGAGAAGAATTTAAAGAAAGGTGAACTTTCACTTTTATTAACTTGTAGTGCTGCCAATTATGTACTGTTTATTTGCAACTTGTATTGCAGTTCTCTTACTGTAAGGAAAGTGTTAAGTTGTTAATTTTGGTCAATTTGGGAGTGAAATTCTGCAATTTATGTGTTAATGTAGTATTTTATTGGAGATTGTCCAGTACCACAGATTATGAAAAGTATTAGATGAGTGGGAGGACAGTTAGTTGTTTCTACTGCCAAAGAGTTTTATCAACATGTTTATTTATGAATTCCTCTTATTACAATTTGTATGGTGTATTTCATGGCATGTAAAATTAGCATGTAACAGGATTGCTATGTGATCATGCAGGATAAAGTGGAAGAAAAAATGTTACAATGATTACTTGTATGGTAATGAACCAATATTCTCATTTAGATAAGGAATATGTCCAGAGTTGTTAATTTTGGTCGATTTGGGAGTGAGACTTTGCAATTTCTGTGGTAATGTAGTATCTTAGTGGAGATTGTCTAATACCACAGATGCTGAAAAATATTAGCTCAGTGGGAGGACAGTTAGTTATTTTTACTGCTGTCTGTAACGTCAACGTCTGTAACAATGTTTATTCATGATTTCCTTCTGATCATAATTAATATGGTGTGATTTCATGGCAGGTAGAATTAGCATATAGCAGGAATGCTATGTGACCATGCAGGATAAAGAGAAAGAAAATGTTGCAATGATTACTTGTATGGTAATGAACTAGTATTATCATTAAAACTTTGGGTAATGATACACCCTACTTTCTTGAGTATTTATCAAAAGGTATAAGAAAACTTTGTCAGTCATGAATATTTTTTATACAATTTCTGGAGAAATGGTGTAGGATGTTTATTCTAAAGTTTATATTGTAAATTAAATTTCTATTGCTGTGTTGATCAAAATGGGATGTGAAATTATTATTGAAAAATAAGCGGAATGATTATTCTAAAGTTTACATTGTAAATTAAATTTCCATTAATGTGTGTTGATCATAGTATGGAATGTTTATTCTAGAGTTTACATTGGAAATCAAAGTTCTATTGCTGTGTGTTGATCGTGATTGGATGTGAATTTATTATTGAAATGAGGGAATTGTGATGAGGAATGTATAAATCTGAATTGTTTTGGAGTGAAGGAACATAAGTGTTGTATAAATTAATTGGAATGATAATATTAATTCCAAGGGACTTAATCATTTGTTCAAAGTTAATAATTTGATTTTCCATTTTTTAAAAGGATGTTAGATGGTTATAATTCTCAGAATAGTTCTAGAAACAGTACTTCTTTGTTGATTTGCTTGTTTTTTTTTGTTCTTGTATTTGGGTACAGGCAGCCAGACAATTGTACACTGTTGTGACATTATTTCTGTGCTGTTGCTTTTGTGTTTGTTTAGAAACTTGCAGATGTCTGTGTACTACAGTTTTCATTAAATGTCATTGTTTGTTTTTCGTAACATTGCACTTTCTTTTCTTTTTCGTGGGAAAGGTGTGGAACAACGCAGGCAAGAACCCTCCTTTAGTCCTCGATTTCCTATTAAGGAAATTTAAATTATCAATATTATTATTATTATTATTATTATTATTATTATTATTATTATTATTATTATTATTATTGCATCTCGATGACCAACCGCGGACGGCCCCTACCCACGCCGCCGCCGTCCGTTTGATAAAGCGTTGCGTCACAATATATATGTATATATATATATATATATATATATATATATATATATATATATATATATATATATATATATAGTTTAAAACGTAACCCTGCTGTTAGAGGCACTGAGATCAAAGTGAAAGAATTGCAACACTGCTTCTGGAAGAGCTCCTTCGACTATATTTCTGCGACAGTCCCTTCACTCATGACCCCCTTCCTTTCACCCGCGCCCTTCCTGTGGTGTGGTTCATTCCTGCTCAAAGCAAACAAGGGTGCGTCTTCATTCATTGTTTTCAAGTTAACTTACGATGCGCCTCAGCATAGGGCAACGCAGATTTGTGATCCGAACCCAATTTTTCAAAGGGTGCCAGAAATAATCTTTCGCAAGAGTCCATTTTTTACAGAAAATTTTTTATCTGAGTCTATTCCGAAACAGAGTACCATATTTCGGTTAGCAAAATGCTATCGCGAGACAGGGAGCGTGTTTCCTGGGGAAAGTAGTCGCCACAAAACAGTGCTCACGTAGCGAATACTAGAGAAGTTGGGGAGTTCTTTCAACTTCCTCGTAAACATGATTAACCCTTCTTTAGTCGCGTGAATCGATTTACCTTAAATAGTCGCGTCACGGAGGAAACCTCCGGGTTCAGAAATTGGATGCTAACAAAACAATTAATCAGTCAAAAATGTTCTAATTGATACAGTTTTAATGTACATTAATCTATTGTTCATTTCTACATACATGTATATTATAAACATAATAATATGGTTATTATATGAGGTATCTTTTTGAAATGAAACGTAATAAAACGCCTGCACGTGTAACATCTGATTGTGGTTTGACGATTTTTTTTCTCAATCACGGAAAACACGTCTTCTAGCCTTCGAAGATTAGTCGTAGTTTGTGATTTTGGGAAATGCGATGAACAATCTGCAAGTTGACACATTTCTTAATGTAATTAATTTGAGTTGGATGCAGCAACAAGTACACACACAGCTTTTATTTCAATACTATTAGTGGATTAGATAGCTTTTCAGCTAGGTCGAATTCAGTCGCTGCCTGGAGGAGAATTCTAGCTGCCGGCTGCTCTGATCTGTAGTTTTCCGTGGTTTCTCCGATCAACACCAGGCGAATGCCAGGGCTGTACTCTGCCAAACGGGCCACGGACCGCGCGCGATCTGCCTTTCCTCTTCCTTGTCCTATCCTCTCCCCCTTACACACACACTTACACTAACATGCACTACACTACCATATATTCCGGGAGACCGGTCGGGAGCTTAGAGCTTGTCCCGGCTGGGGCGGTGCCCCGCTGGTGGGAGAGTTCTGGTTAGGGGGAAACCCCACTAGCCGACGGTAGGTCGGCGACGGATCTCGCCATCCAGCGGGTGAAGATCACCGCCATCTACCGAGAAAAAACATGCACTATACTCACGGGACTAATGACCAAAGCAGTTGACGCGCCCGGAAACACGAAAAAAAAACCCAAACATGAAGGTCCGTGGCAGATAAATCGCATTCCTACCTACCGCTTATACCTTGAATACGCCGTTAAAGACGATGCTTTTCTTGAAATGATGCGAAACTAACGCTACCGAAAAGGAAAATACGAGAGGGAAGGGGCATATGTCGGACTCTGTCTTCCGTGGGAGGTGACGTCCTTGGGCGAGCGAACGTAGAAGCTGCCGCGGTGGTGACGGTGGAGACGGCGGCGGCGGCGACGAAGAAGAAGACGACGACGACGACGGCTGTTCTTTCAACTTGGCAAACAACTTTCTCTAGCCATGAGGAGCGGAGCGGGCCGCGGTGGAGAAGCACCTCCCAGATGGCTGAGGCGAGCTCATAACCCCGGAGGATAATGGAGAACGAGCTTCTGGGGAAGGCACAGGAGATTTCTAAGGAAGCAAAAAAGAAGGCGAGTGAGGGGCGAAATGGTGAGAAAGGTGCAAAGAATTCTACACAAACGAAACTGTTCGAAGTGAAATGCAGACTGAAATGAGGGGAAATGAGTGAAAACAACTGAAGGTGATACGGAAATTATTGGCTTAGTCAGGAGAAATCTCGATGAAAAGATAATGCACAGGACATCTGAATCTCATGCCATTTGCAGAAATTGTTACAATTATTTGCAACGAAATGGTTTAGAAATAATATTTCCGATGCATTATATTCTATTTCAATATGCGTACGTATACTTCAAGCGTTAACTAACACCACGAAAAATAGCCATATGTATACAAAATATTTTTGAAAATGAGTAAAAGCTATTTTGGATACAATGGGAAAAAAATGGAGGTAAACCAATTTGTTTAAACTGACTATAACTTCTCAACATTAAACCAGCTTAAAAACCAATTATTATAAGGACGTTATAAACCTGAATTTATTGCAATATACTTTTCAGAATGTATGTCAGTATGAAACTTTCAATGCGTAATTTCTAGACCGGAAATAACAGGAAAAGGAAACAAATAATCATAACGTATAAAATCTATTTTACAATACGCAGCGATAGGCTGGGACCCGTTGAGAAAAAGGAAAATCGAGGCGTTAGATAAACTTCGGAAACGGGCCGGGAAGTTTGTAAATCATTGGCGTGTTGTTGATGGACGAGAAGAATGGGAGTCCTCATCTAAGAGAAGAGAACGGGCGCGTTTGTGTGTAATGTGCAAGACAGAGGGAACACTGTGCAGATATCAGTAAAAGACTACAGAAAACAGATTATAAAAGTAGATGATAACATCCATGGAAAACAGGATGTAGAAAGCAAAGAATTGAAGTAGGCAGGTTCTCCTTTCTGAATCGTTCTATAATAGATTGGAACAAACTACCAGCACTAGCGCTTCTAATGTAGCCAAATTTGAAAAATATGCTTAAATCCATATACATCATTAATAATACAGAGGCATTTATCATTATTATTATTATTATTTATTATTATTATTATTATTATTATTATTATTATTATTATTATTATTATCATCTATCCATCTATTATATATCTATATATTATCTATTATTTATCTATTAGTTTATCTATTTATCTTACAGGGAGTTTGGAATTAATAAGTACCCTTTTTTCATCTCTTTCAGACATGTAAAATTCTTATGAAAGTTGATTTGATCAAACCCAGTCAATATCGTGTGTCGGAGGAAAACTTGGAAAGTCCGTTAAGATAGTGCCGAACGTGACTTAAACGTATCTTACTACTGCAACGTAATCTTCGAAAATGCGAGGATGATAAATTTTGGACCAGAAACACATTTAATACAAGATGTCGAACAAGTTTTAATAAAAGTAGAAAAATGCGTTCCCAGAAAACCGTTGGAAATTAAATAGTTCAGCACGATGGACTACAGGAAAAACGGGATAAATGCAAGCGAGACTGAAAGAAAACGGAGCAAAGATACAAAGTTCTCCACCGCCTATTCTTTCCCGTGAGAAACAACTTCTGTCATGAACATACGAAAAATGAAACCCGCTATACCTACAAAATCATCAATATTTCAATGTATTGTTTATTAATTTTACGTCAAAAACAGTTAAAACTGTGTAATGTGCTATGAGGAGACGTCAATTCTGTGCACGTTTTCATAATTCTGTGATCCCTACCCGAAACTCTCTACTAGTTGAGTTTGGAGCAGAAAAACAATTGCGTTGTTTTGCAAGGATTGTAAACAAATAATTCGCTCCAATGTAACAAAATCTATTTTTAAGGGTAAATCAGCCATGGATTTGGGCTCTTATCCCTCATCATGTTCTTCGAGATGGATTAATACTTCCTACCGGGACAACACGGAGAACGTTAATTTGAATAACTATATTTCCCACTAAATTCTAGAGGACGTCCACAGATAATGAAGTTACATTTCCGTCCAGAAGCAAAACAACAGACCATCTCAAGATTTGCTCAAAGGATCAGGGAAACTGGACGAAAAACCTGATAGAGATAAAGGTCATTGACTCAGAAACTGAGGTACAGTTCTTGTTGCAGTTTGTTTAGAATTATACAGTCCCAATGATAAATAATACATTAATTATCTTCAAAAATAAATGAAAATTAATAATTCTTTCCTTTTTGATGCTCAGTATAGTCGCTAACTGTATAGCAACATTTTTGTAACAGAAAAGATTTTACTTGGGACTTCAAATTTTGTTTGGGATTTAAGGGATTAATGTCATCTGGCAGAGTGTAAAATAATGTACATGTATTGTATAATGATTATTGTAGTGATCTCTTGATACTATCATACTGATGCATACGATTACTACGTCGAGTGTTATAGAAACAAAGTATTGGTAAAATACCTACATTTATAAAGAGAGGCTTACAAGTATCACATGGACAGGTTTAGCTTATTATTCGTATAATTCTTGTTTGTAATCTAAAATCTGGGACCTATAAGATGTTTTTCCCAGAATATTATGCCACATCTCAGGCGGGAACGAACATTTGTGAAATATAGAGAACAAACATGTTCTCCAGTAAGGTTCATGTGAAGACCACGCCAGGTGAATTGATTTGCTGAGAGAAACATTTTTCAAATAGTGTTATATTCGTTTTTCTCAGCTGCAATTTTAGTTGTGATTTGCGTGCTTACTTTCGCTGCATAGTGTTGGTCTGTTGTACCGGAAAATCAGAGTCGAGACTACAATGTTGGTACTTTGGGCGGAAAAATTTAATGACTTTTTATGTTATTGAGGTGTTCAATCCATGGAAAAAAGTAAAAATCTTACGTTTTACTGTCCTGATTGGTGTATGAAAAAATTCTAATTTAATTGCATTAATTGAATCATCAAAATGTCTTAGTACTAGAAATATGTAAAATTACTTATTTTTCAGTGCGTTTAGGAAAAAACAACGCGCACCCTCCATGACGCACGCGGAAGAAAACTATGATAATGTCGCCAAGACACATTGATTGTTGTTTTGTCTCCAAGCAATAGACATGCAAGGAAGGGATGTTTATATTAAAAAAATGTAACTACTTTTATAATCACCAAAGCACAATAATCCGAACACATACAAATTCGAAGGGTCTCTCCTGCTAAGATTGTAAAATGTTCCCTGAAATCATATTATATACAAGTAAACTAAGAATACGAGTTAAACTATTACTCTTATATTGAAATAAGATTTTGAAAAGGTTTCTTAGCCTAACGGAAAATAAGAAAATAGTTTATACTATGAAAAATACATGTTTTAATATTTCCTCAGTGACAAATTCAAAAGAAATTATTTTTCTAATTTAATTTTTACTGTGGCACTGAATGCGGGAACAGGCACAAAAAACGTATCAAAACTTCCATGAATGATTTTCTTCCCACCGATTGTTGTGATTTTTTTCATATTTTCCGATTACTTGCCCATAGTTAACAAATAAAAACGAAGACCTCTATAGTTGTTGCAAATTACAGATCGTACACAAGTCTTGCAGAAATGTATTTCTTTTACACTAGCTGAGTATTTATTCTTTTGTAATTGTTTGTACTTATAAATAAGTATATACAATTTGTAACCGTGATAAAACTCATTGTAAATAATATTGATTAAAAACTGAAAATTGGTGTATGTAGAACTCAACTTCGAACGGCCATCCCCTGAATTGGATTACATCTCAGCGCTGTGCGAGCGAAACCAATCCAATTTAGCTGAGCGTTGAGATTAAAGTGCACTGAAAATCAATCAATCCCTTAAATTTGATCGTGAATAATTATCTCGGTATTTTTATTTCAATTTAATTTTACATAGATTTTCGCTTCTGTACTATTCTGATCACTCGTCGTTAAGTACAGGCAAGTCTTTCTAATAAAACAGATTGAATCACAATTTGCCGAGCCTTGTTACAATACACAGAATGGGTACAGGAATTGCCGAATGAGCTTTCCCCGCCGGGAGATGTGCCGTGACTTTGCTGGGTCGTAGAACCCCTGAGTAAGTCTGGAGTGTGACGTTCTTGTCCTCTTAACTGACGTCACACACAAGCTCGCTGAGGATGAATCGGTTAGAGCTCGAACTGCAAGTTGTAGCTCACTGAGCTCGTCTCAGACAGACGACATGTTTTCACTTTTCACTAAAATTGTTAATGCTACTTCTTTAGAGCTCTATGATTTGTCAGTGAGTGTTACACGTGGCTCAGAGCGAAGTCGCTTACCATTCATCAAGGAGGTTCGAGTTCGATTCCTGGACAATCTCAAGTGAGATTTGTTTCGACAAAACGAGTTTGCGTGCTTCACAGACGCTTGTCCAACCCCGGTGAAGTGTCCTAAACCCTACTACTGTCCCAATTCTGACCGCTGGTTAGTGACGCAGGAGCGCGTTTGAGAGGCGCGTACGTGCAGATGCTACCTGGCGGTCCTCTTGACAACTATCGAGATCTGTGTACGAATACCAGTACGCTTGTTGCACTACCCTAAGTTTTACTTCAAATTTTATGTTCATATATAAAAACATCACATTTTAGAGGCAGGATCAATCATAATTTATGTTATTGTCTTGCCACATACCAGGCAATGAAAGTAAATCAGGATCAGTACGTTGTAATCACAGAATAGTACGTTAGAGTTCATTTAAAATTCACTTCCAGAATTTGTTTTTTCAGTGTAGAATGTACAAGATACTTCTCTGTCTACAAGTAAATGGAAACAGAAAGCATCATAAAGAACGTCTTCCAAAACTAAATTCATGTGATTGATTGTTATTTGTTACCTTCGTTTTTTGTGGACAATTAAAAGGTTTTAACGTAGTATGGCGGTTGTGAATTCAAAAATTTACAATTGTTGTTGACATATTCTCTAATCTGTAATGACGTAATCTCCAATAAAACTCGTGGCGTTGAAAGAGCACGTACTTTCTCGTCTTTAGTAACAGTTATGTAACACTATTTATACGACAAATTCAGAATGAAGACTTCTCAGTCATACATTTTTGTAAAAATCATTACAAATTGTAGAATATTTGGTGCAAAAGATAAATATTTTCAAGGAAATATCAACATGACTTTGAGAATTATAGCTTCTTTTCATACGGCCACATCATGTCCCAATAATTTGCTTAACTGCCGCCAGGTCATACCCAATTGCAGTTCAAATAAATGTATTCCCAGTCTATCAGCCAGAATGATATATGATGTTAGATGTTTCTCTTTGCATGAAGAAATTCCCAAACAATAATAATTAATAATGAGACGTAATTCACAGAAATTCTGCTGCCGATTCGCAGCGTGGAATGTCATTGTTGCATCCTAATCTAATTCTCTGAAGGCAGTTTCTAGCAGTTTCTAGCAGTTTCTAGCAGTTCTTATTTCCTAAATTTGAAATAGGAATTAAATAATTTATGAAATATTAATGTGTAAATCTATAACAAAAGGTCGAATGTAAAAAAAACAAAGAAATATGAAATTATGAAAAAAGGCAACCAAAATTAATTCAAAATTTATCTATTTCCCTTCTGTCAGTTTTTTTCCATAATATTAGAGACACTTTTTACGTAACAATCATTTTTATGTACGTTCGAATAATTTTAAAGAATATTTAAAGTAATAGGTGATTTTAGCGGCGGGGAAAGGTAAAAACATGTTTGTATTTTTTTAACTTACAGCCCAGCAATCGTGAAAATCTGAAAAAATTCATTACATCCTGTGTTTTTGGAGGAATGTACGAATTTTTTCTGCCTATTTCCGTGTTATAAGACACAGTAAAATTACTTTTTTTAGTTTGGTGACGAGAAAATATAAATACAAAAGTTTTTTCGACAGTATAGTTTATATACTTATTTCAGATAATTTTCAGTTAGAAATATTACTATTTGGTTGACGGAAAAATAAAATCAAACAAACAGGCATTTGGCGGAAGAGGGTGAGTTTGGTGGAGGGTGGGCGTTACGAAACATTTCAAAAATATTATTTTTGTTACAGTCATAGTTTAACTGCTCATACATCATTTGATTTTAGTGTAATTTTTACTATGGTATTCAGGGGGCGTATCCTTTCAGTGCAATGTCAAAATATGAATCTAAGTTAAATTTGTTAAATAAGAGTAACGATGATCAATACTTGATGAGGTTCTATAGCACAGGTTCTACAGATCATGAGGAAGTATTAATATATTAATAACGAGAAACCATAAAAGAGTAAGTAAGACTACTGGAATAAAGTAGTTAGACATTTGTGTTCCTCACACAACCAAGCATGTATTTCGAGAAAAACAGACACAAAACAAACCGCGCTGAAATAAAAAAGCGCATAAACGGCAGCTGGTCCTCGTGAAAGTTGAAGGGAGATACGATTGTCGAGGATGTGAGATTGTGAGGAGCGATCGGGGATTGTCGGAAAAAGCGGGCGTGGGCGGGGCGGGGAGAGGCATTGGGCAAAAGAAGCAGTGCGCTAGCGGCGCGCAGCCACAACCATCTCGTCACAAAGCCGCCGCCCCTTTCACGGGCGGCGTGCGCCTCCCCCTCTGCCCCCTTCCCCCCGCCCACGTGCAGCCGTGACCAGCGTGAAAGCGCGTGCAGTCCAAAAGCCCCTCAACGACGGCGGCGACGGGGGCGGGCGGCAGAGCGAGCGGGAGGGGAGACCGCGGGGGCTGAGGTGGTGATGGAGTCGGTGTGGCAGAAGGTGAAGGGCGACGGGTGACGGGCGTAACGGGAGCGAGGACGAGGGCTCTGAGCTGTCCGAGGGCTGTGAAGAGATGGGGGATGCCCGAGTGATGTGTGAGCGGGAAGGACGTGAGGGCGAAAGGACATGAGGGCGAGAAGGACGCGAGAGCGGGAAGGACGCGAGGGCGGAAAGCACGGCTGGTCCGGAAGAACGTGAAAACCTGTAGGGCGTCAAAATGGAAGTGTCACAAAAATAGGATAAAAGGAGAGGGAGACGATGAATAAATTTATCAGAGGTGGAAAAAAAAATGTTGGCATGTGAAGAGATTTTGGATGAAGATGGAGATTCAGAAAAAGAAAATTTAAGTGGTTAGTGCTACAAAGGGAATTTCGGAGACTGCAGAAATTAAAAACAGTTTTCGGAGACGATGTTTGCTTACGGTAATGACGAAAGCGATGATGATAGAGGAGACGGGAAATATGTTGGTCAGTGATACACGTATACTGAAAACGATGCTGAACCGAGAGATCACATGGAAAATGTGTCACTAGAAAAGGGTGAAACCGAGATGGGGGAGATAGAGCTTACAAAAGAGGAAATGCGATTGGTTGGTTGGTCAATACGCTTTTTTTTCAGTCAGTGATTCGGGGCGCGTAAACAGCTTTGGTCATTAGTCCTGTACGTGTAGTGCGTGTTTTTTCTCGGGAGCTGGCTGTGATATTTCCCCGCTGTATGTCGAGATCCGGCGCCGACTTAGCGTCGGTTAGCGGGGTTTCCCCCTTACCAGGACTCTCCCACCAGCGGGGCACCACCCCAGACGGGACAAGCTCTACGCTCTCGACCGGTCTCCCGGAATGTGTGGTAGTGTAGTGCATGTTAGTGTTTGTGTGTGTGTAAGGGGAGAGGGTAGGTCAAGGAAGAGGAAGGAAATATCGCGCGCGGTCCGTGGCCCGTTTGTTAGGTTAGTGCTCCGGCATACGCTGCGGGGCTTGTGGTCGTGGCGTAGACCGAGGGGGTGGAGGTGGCGGTGAGAGCGATTCCGCCTGAGGTAATTGAGAGGGCGGGGACGCTGACAGCCCTTCGTCAATCTGAACGTGCTCTACAGCTTTTGCGTCTGAAAGACTGCTTTATGAGAGGTGTACTGCAGGCAATCCTCAAAGGTGAAAAGGAATACGTGGTCGTATATGACAAGCTTGAATTGCGGTTACAATATTCTTGGTTTCATTTTTTTATATTGTCCGTACCGAACTGAAGCTTTTATGCAATTGATTATTCCCCACTGTATGCAGCAAATGCAAATATATCTTCATTCACCGAACGCTCAAATTTTATAAGAGAGTACGTCCATCACTATAAATTTTAATTAATATAATTTTGAGAAGTGTTTGATTGGCGTTTCAAATACAGTGTAAATGTAATTCGGTACGTGCATTCACCAGATTGCTCTTATGATTCTTTCTACGGAGATAATTTCGTATAATTAATGAGAAGTACTACCTGAGTATTAGAAGACCATTAAAACATTGCATTGAAAGTACGGAGGCGACTGCCATTGCGGAATAAAGGTCCCTGGTTTTCCGTGAATACATAGACAAGACATGAGGTGATGTAGGATTTTCCATAGAAACACTTCATTTAGAGCAACTCAATAGTCGGAGGAAGGCGTGCGGTCCTATTGAAAGAAAAATATTCTACTTTCCTCTTTTTTATGTCCACGTTTGCATAACATTAGGACGAGGTTAATACAGGTGTTATTATTTATAAGAGTTTACGGTAGAGGAAAGATACGTTTCATACAGTACATAAAAACTTGCCCTCTCCTGACTACGTTTTTATACCCAATGTTATCAGCATGAAAAGCCCCTGCCTAAATAGCAGGCTTATTTTCAAACATTTATATAAAATATTACTGAGACTTCATCGTATTGAAATGAACTTGAAAAGGAGTGTTATATTCTAGCAGATATTAAACAAACGTTGGGAATATAATTTGAATTAGTTTTAGCATTTGCATTTTGGTGTATACCTGTTTTGTTTATATAATATGATTTTTATTTTCAACCTTATTTCATTTATACAAAATTACAAATTATTATAGGTGAACTAGAATTTGTTTATTTTGAAACCTACAAATAAGTGGGTAATGCCTACTCAAAAGAGGTTTATATTCAGTTTAATTTAAATTATTGACCATCAATATACTGAAATCTGTGAAGTATGGGAAAGAAGTATAACCTGTAAATTACAATAAGACCAAATAAAATCGATATTTTTTTATTATTCGCTATCATAATCACAACGACGTTTTTCACTGAATCGATTTCCTCTTCGTACACAATTTTGATTGATTGATTTTTTCTGGTTTGCGGGCGCGTCAACTGCTTTGGTCGTTAGTCCCGCTAGTGTAGTGCATATTTTTTTCTCGGGAGATGGCGGTGATCTTCTCCCGCTGGATGGTGAGACCCGACGCCCACCTACCGTCGGCTAGTGGGGTTTCCCCCTAACCAGGACTCTCCCACCAACGGGGCACCGCCCCAGCCGGGACAAGCTCTAAGCTCCCGACCGGTCTCCCGGAATATGTGATAGTGTGGTGCATGTTAGTGGAAGTTTAAGGGAGAGAGGATAGGACAAGGGAGAGGAAGGACAGATCGCGCGCGGTCTGTGGCCCGTTTAGTAGGGTACTGCTCCGGCATTCGCCTGGCGTTGATCGGAGAAACCTCGGAAAACTACCGATCAGAGCAGCTGGCCGCTAGAATTCTCCTCCACACAGCGACTGAATTCGATCTAGCTGGAAAGCTAGTGTAGAAAATCCTTCCGCCGTCAGGACTCGAACCTAGGACCTCCCGGTCAGAGGCGCTGCAGTGATATCAGTTGATGCACTGAGCTACCGCTCCCCGTCTTCTTCGTACACAAGTATAATGAAAAGATCGATTTGCAATGTCTCACTTGGTTTGTCCGCTACACACGCTCTAAGTTCAGCGCGGTGACGTTCGTCGCGGGCATGTTGCATGTAAACGGTGCCTCGGAGCTCAATTTTGCTATTAACACTTTTTGTGGAAACGCAGAGCTTACTTGCGGTATCATGGGTTTATAGTATTCACGTTTCACGATTATGGGAAGTTAATGAAAACTGAGGCAAAATAACTATTTGTTTCATACTTTCCTATTTATTCTAAATACAGCCGGTAAAACTTCCAAATCAATATTTTATTTCCATTACATGTTATGGGCTTATAAACAAATTCTCTGGCAAATTTATTTACGCCAAAACAAGCCGTTACAGCGATTAAGAAAAGTTTATCTTCTCTAGACAATGGTATGACTTGCTTTGTTATGTATTTATCGGCTGGCAAGAAAACTCGTTCTAAGCATATTATCTTAAAACTTCATTGTGTCAAAACCGTGACTCATAGACCATCAGTGTTAATGATATTTTCTAAGGAGTTATAATATCAAATGATCGAATATTCCTGAATGTTTGGAAGTTGCTGTTTCGTGAACCCACTGATAGGCCTACGGGAATTTAACAATTGTTCAGTTAGCATTAAAACCGAAAAATATATTTGTTGATTAAAGTAGTCGCTTTCATAAAGAGTATTGCCATTGGATAAATGGAGCCCAAGTCATGAATTATTTATTTTGCAGGAACTCCACGCTTTTTTCGTGCCCACGCCTGCAGACTCTCAGAAATGTAGTCTACCTCCTTGCATCTCGTGTTAAGAAATAGTTTTCGAATTGCGTTGTTGTATACAATAATAAATAAATGTGCGATTCAGTAAGATGCAGGTTATAATTCGAACTGTTAATATGCCCTATATTGACGTATTCCTGCAGGGTATAACAATGCTAATGCAGGGAAATTAAAAGCACGTTAAAAAATTGGAAGGCATTTAGATGTAATAGTATAAAATAGTAAGATAAAAAATATAATTTAGTATATTTTAATGCCAGAGCATTTTCAATTGAAAACATTTACGTTTCGGTGACAAATTAAACAGTGACAAGGGGTTCACACACTTCCACGATACGGGACAGTTTTACCCGTCCGTGTTCGCGTGTTTTGTGTTTGGCCCTATCTGGAACACGCTCACAGACAGACAATTCTGCTCCTCCGGTTTCACTGCGTTTTATCAGAATGGCGGTTGCATGACTGAGCCCCTCAGACCCTTCCCCTTTGTTTGAGCGAGATTGCGTCGCCCCCTACCCTGTAACTGGATAGTACTCGACCAATGTTACGGGGAGCGAGTAATCCCGAACACAGATCTAGAAGAAAATGAGGAAACGACAGGTTTCATATACGTGACAATTGAACTCCGCTGGTTTGTGACCACACGCGCCTGGACGGAGAGAAAGGAACGGGCCTAATTTTCGCTTCTCCGTTTCCTTCATTGTTTACAAAGATAATTGTTTATTATTATAGAAGTTACAAGCGTAGACTCATTTAAAAATGTTAATAAATTCAAAACTCTTTTTCCAATCAGTTCATCTGTCAATTTGCAACTAGAAAACACATTAATACGACATACGTCTGAACTGCTCATCGCAGGGTAACGTCACTCAACTGTGTTAGAACAAGCAATACTTTTGTAAAATAGTTTTGTGCCTTACGCACATCTATTGCACACATCGTCTCACAATACCGAAGTTTAGTACAATATATACTCCACTCTAAAATTTAATATAACTTCCACGTCTCGCATTACATCATCGTTCCGACCGCTGGTTTCAGCGCCTGGTTACAGCGTTGCAGTGCATGCAGTCCCTGAACGGGCATGATTGCCCCGGCGCCTTATAACGATTATATTGTTAGAACCAATTTGTTAATATTACAAAACACATCAGATATTCCTAGCTTTACAATCACATGCAATCCTGTAATTTACAATCCCAACTAAACCTATTTCTATTTAATGTTCAACTCTGTATCTCCTACCTACAATGTAAAATTGATTCTTATTGGTCCAGAATGCCAACGGCGCTAAAAGCCAAATTGCAGACGTGTCTTCGCCTTGCTCATACTCGTAAAAATTAACTGTGTAACTGCTTCAACTTGATATGCGTGTGTGTGCAACATTTACCTTATTATGTTGTAATGAACTGTAATCAATTGCTCGAAGTGCATCTTGTGATGAGCTGATTAAATATCGACCTAGATGCTTGTGCAGTTCGGTTACGTGTGAACAGTGCTCCGCATTCACGTCAGTTACACGCAACAATTTTAATATCTTTGCTACAGATTGTGTGCAGCAATGTTACTTCTATCAATTCTGTTAATTACTGAACTCATTTGCTTGTGGTTACATTGTGAACAGTGCTCCGCATTCACGCCAGTTACACGCAACAATTTTAATATCTTTGCTACAGATTGTGTGCAGCAATGTTACTTCTATCAATTCTGTTAATTACTGAACTCATTTGTTTGTGTTTGCATTGTAAACAGTGCTCCGCATTCACGTCAGTTACACGCAACAATTTTAATATCTTTGATAAAGATTGTGTGCAGCAATGTTACTGCTGTCAATTCTGTTAATTACTGAACTCATTTGCTTGTGGTTACATTGTGAACAGCGCTCCGCATTCGCGCCAGTTACACACAATTGTAATATCTTTGAGATAGACTGTGTAATACAATCCTGCTTCTATCAATGCAATTCTGCTAACTATTGAACTGACTTTGCTTGCGGTCGTGAACTATTATGATGGTCGTATTGGCGTGCCGTGTTAATTTCTGCATTGCCAAAACACGTGTTCGTAGGTAATTATGATTGGAGCTGGAGTCCACAGCTTGCGTGCGCAGACCTGCACGCTCAATCTGTGCACCGACGCCTTTCGCCGGCTGCGCTTCGTTGAGGACATGACGTCACGCCATGTAACGTGTACGAGATCACATCAACGCTGAACACATGATCATGGGTATTACTGTATGAGATATGTTAAGCTATGTATTTTCAAAATAGATGAGTTGTGTGCCTTTCCTCAGACCAAGTAAACTGTGTCTTAGTTGTGTGACTTCTGGCTGTATGATAATGGCAGCAATCGTTCCATCAGTCCAATTTAATGCACCGAAGTGCTTACACAATTTAATCATCACAAGGGATGCAATTGTGTAATTGCAACTTCATGTATTTATCCATTTAGTTGAATTATATGTATTTACGGTCTTAAGTTGTGTTGTTTCAATCTCCTGAGCAATGGCAACCTTCCCTGCGGTTACTGAATTTCAGGAAACCGTACGCACATACCCAAAGATGCTGATCTCTAGAAGCAAGTTATCCAAGGTAAGATGCAGTGGTTGGTTAATGTCCGAAACAGCCCACTGCTATCTAACCAACTACACCGAATGCATACAGGATTTCTAGGTAACTTTCGACATATGCTGTGATCTTTCCACGCGCTATTGCTCGACTTTTAATGTCTCCGCTATGCCTGATTGAAAAGACTGCTCTAGCCGACGATAAAAGCATAACTGACGTGAAATTGGTTTTTACTACTCCCTTTCAATAATGCTGTCATTTGATGTCTGCAACCCGTTACATAATGATACACATTACGATACAGAATTCATTATAATACAGGTGATTGAACAATCACAGAGAAGTGTCCAAATCAAGTATTGAACCTGAATTAATCATTGTGAATCGTTCTATTAAATGTTTCGTTCAATTGTGTTCATTAAAATTGCATTTGATGTTATTTTATGCTTGTCAGTCTTCATTTCTTTTAATATTAGTATTTTTAGTGGAATATTATTTAAAATAAATTGGATCGTAATTTCACTTTGATCCTATTTGACTAGTCCAGTACGTCCTCGCAGGCGGATCGGCAACCATAGCCACCTGCGGCAGCATGAGAGAGTATGATAGGGATCTGTTCGCTAGGTGGCCTTGGCTGAACCCTGCAGGTCAACTACCACGAAACGATTCAGTGTTAACTTATAAAAGTCGTAGAAAAAGTATCGTATGAAACTCGATGTAATGGGTATTAATACACTCGTGTGAAGTTTACGATACTCGCTCACTCCTCGCTCGTGTCGTAATATCACTCGTATTAATACCCATAATTATATCATCGTTTCATAATGTACTATTCACGGCCTTGAGATCAACAAAATTGACAGACAAAAATTATTGCCTACATGTGTAAATATATCAGGAATTTTGCACCTTGTAAATTACTCATTGGATAGCATGCATCACCTGCAGCGTAGGGGAGCTCCCGGGGTAATGGCTAGCATATACGCCTTCCACAACGGCGGTTGGGGTTCTATCCTCGGCCATGTGGAGTTTGGGGTGGACAGAGCGAACTCTCGTGAAACTTTCACTGAGTTCGTCCTTTTCCCCTACCTCCATTCCACCAATTTCCATCATCATTATCGCTATCATCTTTCCAAAGATTAAATTATAACACGTGTGCCTCAAAGGTTTCAATAGTTCAAGGGCCAATAAACATAAATATTTCTGTAGAGAAACTTAGACTATTTAGTTATTTCAAGACCAAATACAGATCACAACCTAACAATTGCACTCAAATACAATCATGTTCTTAAGTTAAAGTTTTCAAATGCATGTGTAAACGAAAATATGTCAATTTGTTGCAGAATCATAATGTGCGAAAAGAAGCATTTCCGTTATCAATCTAGCAGCAGAGTACAACACGAATTTTCTAACCACAGTGCATTATTACTGTGCAATCTGCGTCGTGTTCCTTTGTCGGAAGAACTAACTGTACTCATCTGTTCATTTCCCTTGCCTATTGTAAGTCCCTTTCACAATGTCCTCAGTGAAATTGCAGCTGCATGTTTGCTGGACGCAGTGAATTGTCCGTGCAGTCCCGCAATCGGGGCCGGTTGCCACGTGGGCAGGACACTGCCGCCTCGGGCGCAACTGGATGCTCCACATCGCCACCGCCAAAGGTCTCTCTTTGTCAGCCCCATGGAGTGGAATGTACGAGTACACCATTCCGTAGATTGCAGATGTTGGCAGTTAGAACGCTTCCCTTAACACACGATTCGGTTGCCAGCCTAAGAGTTAATGTCAACGTAGGTAGTATTGCAGGGTAAAATGAAAAGGTAACACAAATACGTCAGTTCCGAAACACTTACTCAAATTTTGTCTTCCGGCTGAATCTTACTCCAGCCTAGTGAAGAAATATTGGCATGATGTTTTGTTTCGTTGTACACATTACAAACGGATTTTTGTGTAACAACATCAATAATAATAATAATAATAATAATAATAATAATAATAATAATAATAATAATAATAATAATATTTTAATAGACGGGCTCGGATAGCCGAGATCGATAAGGTAGTAGTGCCGTGACGACCTGGGACGAAAGGATCAAGGGTTCCAGTCCCGCCGCCGGCATGAGTTTGTATATGTCTCTATGTATGTGTCGTTCAATCATCCATCATTATCATAATCAACATTTCCATCTTCCATCTCCCCAGGACTAACAACCCTGGAGGATAAAAATCTGACTCAGCTATCAGACTGAATAATGCTGATCCCTTTATGAATCACATGCAAATGCACTTGTGCATGTCTGCGTGGTCCGAGACAGCCTATTCGTAAACAAAATAATAATAATAATAATATCTTCATTGTTGCATGTGAACGTAGCCTTTTCTCGCAGAGAATTGAGCATAAAATTACATATATGCAAAAATAAAAATTCGTTCAGATAATAAAGAAATCGAATGCAATACAAGATATAAAATAAAAACATTATCAGTGAAATTGGCGAGGAACGTGCCACATGCAAAAGAACTTTATTTGCGTCTACAATTCAACCTATTAAATCTACTTAAAACTTGAATTTTATCTAAAATATTTGCAGCGAAATAACAATGAACGCTAAATACGATTCAAGACTCTTGGGAATTAACACAAGAGTACTCTACTATATTTCGCACTATTTAGTATTAATTAGCCTTGCGCAATAATTGAAATATTAATTATAATCACCTGCAGTCTCTTAATATAATATCGTGACATAGTAAAAGGCGTGTAACTAAAATGTTCGTTCTCGTGTAAAAGATAAACCTTAAAATGGCAGTTTATACATTTCTATGTTCTTCACTTCTTATGTGTTGTGAACTCTATGTGTGATTACAACAAATCCCTTTATGACTCATGGACGTATTGCTAGTCATTTGTGTGAAACCCATTTAAATGCTTAAGGCAAAATATTCGTTTGCTAAATCTCTCACATTCCCGAAAGTTTTCGCGAATGGGTTTCTATTAGGGACCGGATTTCAAAGTAAACATATTTTCCCCTGATGTTAGGAAGAATGCTCCCTTGGTCTGCGTATGGAGCATTCCATTTCTAATTATTTAAACTGAGCTTATTATCCATACCTTGCATATTTGGCTTGTCTTCATAAGGAAAATATACCTGCAAAATATTTCCAAACAATTACGCATATTTTATGCGAAAACTTTTATTGACACACATTTATTTACGAGTACTATAATATTTAGTCAGATACATTTAAATTTGAATATCGTGATTTGTGTTTCTATGCACGTTTTTCATTGTAGCTATAATAAACATCCTGCATCTGAATTTTGCACGACACTTGTAAAATCACAATCGTTTGCAGTACTACCTGCCGTTGAGTTCTTCTTCAAATCGGTAATGCCAAACTAACACGGCTTGAACTTCCCAGACAGACTCTACGTAAGTGAAGCAAAACGGCACAAAATTAAACTTACCCTTGGAAGGTGGTGCTAACGGGCTCTAGGAATTGCCAAAATGGTTCTAGAACTAATTGGTAACCTACTCGTAAAACCCAGCTAATTGTAACCCCGGCTTATAACTATGATTTCACGATATGTAAATTAAATACTACTACTGTGTAGGCTTTCAAATCGAGATAAGAGGTAGTAAGAGTAAAGTACCTGATGAATGTACTCTACATAAAAATAAAGAGAAACAATGTTACAACGGATTAAAATAGGGACTTGATATGGCACATTTTAATACATATTTTCGAAATTGTTACTGCATAAATGCACACATATATAAGAGATCATGTATGCATAAAAGATCAGGTCCCTAGTTATCAATTGATTGATTGATTGCTTTTTTCGTGTTTCCGGGCGCGTCAACTGCTCTGGTCATTTGTCCCGTTAGTGTAGTGCATGTTTTTTTCTCGGGATATGGCGGTGATCTTCCCCCGCCGGATGGCGAGATCCGGCACCGACCTACCGTCGGCTAGTGGGGTTCCCCCTAACCAGGACTCACCCACCAGCGGGGCACCGCCCCAGCCGGGACAAACTCAAAGCTCCCGACCGGTCTCCCGGGATATATGGTAGTGTAGTGCATTTTAGTGTGTGTGTGTGTGTGTGTGGGTGTGTGTGTGTGTGTGTGGGTGTGTGTGTGTGTAAGGGGAGAGGATAGGACAAGGAATGGGAAGGACAGATTGCGCGCGGTCCGTGGCCCATTTGGTAGGGTACTGCTCCGGCATTCGCCTGGTGGTGATCGGAGGAACCACGGAAAACTACCGATCAGAACAGCCGGTCTCTAAAATTCTCCTCCAAACAGCAACTGAATTCAACCTAGCTGAAAAGCTAGTGTCGATAATCCTGCCACCGTCACTCGAACCTAGGACCTCCCGGTCAGAGGCGCTGCAGTGACATCAGTAGAGGCGCTACAGTGAAATCAGTTGCTGCACTGAGCTACCACTCCCGGTCGTAGTTATCAAGATTTACAATCCAACCCATTCATGGCCACCGATGTATTCAATACAAACGGTTTCTTTCCCTCTGCAACGCCCCAGCGGCGCACTTGCGGGGCTTCGGCGCCGCCGCCGAGTCGACGCGTTGCCTGGCGTCCATCGACTCCGATCGGGGGCGCGCCATTGTTGCGCGGATTAGCGCTGTAGGTCATTGTTTGTCGGGCGGCGCACACACGCCATTGTGAGGCATTATCGCGGCGAGACATTCTCTTCCCCTTCGGTGAAGTCTCAAATCACGAGATACGCAGCCCACCCCAGCGCGGTTCGCGCTGCCACCCATTCACCTCTCTATTAGCCTCGTGCGCGTGTTGGCGGACGCAGCGTGACGGAAAGTGCGGGCTTCGGGCCTTCAGCTTGATCGGTTTCACCTGCGCGGCTTCGTGTAGTGTGCTCCTAATGTGCAATCTGCATCCCAGCAATTAAACACGTCACCATGGGCTCGTTTATTCCCTGCCCGACAAACGAATCATGCGAGTAAGAATGTGTTTTATATATAGCAGGTGCATGAAAATATTCTACAACTAAAGAATTATTATTTCGTAGAAGACGATTTTATTCTAAGCCGAACCGTTCGTTTTGCGCTTAGTTATAAGTGATTTACTGTATGTACTATTTATTTATTTTATTTATTTATTTATTTATTTAGTCAAAAAAGTCAAAAACTGTATGTGACGTATGGGGGAGAAAATCATCTGCGCACGCTTTCTTGTGTTTCAGAATCCCTTCCCAGCAAATTAAATATTAATAGTTGAAAGATGAAAAATAGTAATAATAATAATAATAATAATAATAATAATAATAATAATAATAATAATAATAATAATAATAAATTTAAAAAAGCGAGAGATTGACATTTCAAAATGTAGATATTTTCGTTGCCGAATTATAGAAAACGTATTTGTAACGGTAAACGAACGGATTTGATTTTTCTCTATTGCTAACAAATAGAAACTCACCATATGCTCTACTACCACTACAAGCAAAAGGAAAACTCAACAAAACGTGCGCATAGTGAAGCTACATTTACGTCTAGAAGCAAATCAAGAGGCCATCTCAGGATTTGCTCAATGGATCAGGGAAACTGGACAAAAACCCCATCGAGATGGGGGTCATTGACCCGGACGCTGAAGTTCATTACTCGTTACAGACATTTAAGTATTTTTTTATAAATTATACAATGCACATGTAAACTAATTCATTATACTATATCTTGGTTTTGTTAAAGTAAACATTATTTTTCTTTTTGACGATCAGTATAGTCTCTGAATGTGTAGAAACAGTTTTGCAGCAGAAAAGATTTTACTTTTAACTTAAATTTGTGTACCAATTTTAATTGCTTAATTTCATCTGGCAATGCGTTGTAAAGTAACGTACATGTATTGTACGTGGATTTCTTGTAGTGAGTTGTTGATACTGACACTTGATGAACATGATTTCTACGTCGAGTGTTGTAACTATAAGTATCAGTATTTGTCAAGTGAAGTTTATTTATTCTCCTAGTAATCATGTAGAGCGCTGGAACCTCAAAATGTACACGTACATTATTTTACAACACTTTGCCAGATGACAAACGATTACACTTGATAGAAAAATTTAAATCCCTAGAAAAATCGTTTCTGCTGCATAACTGTTTCTAAACAATTAGAAACTATTCTGACAATCAAAAGGAAAGTAACATTAATTGTAACAGTGATATTTAATGTATTATCTACCATTTGGACTGTATAATTCTAAACAAGCTGCAACAATGGTCAAATTCTTCCGTGGATTAAAACAAGCATAATGAATTTTGAACAAAGATTTCCTAGATACATGATACAAGTGGTATTCATCGTTTCTCAGTCGTTCCCTTGTTTGATCCAGGAAATCGAACCTCAGGTATTTCATAAATTCAAGAAAACTGTTTCTTGATATGGTCTTACGAAACATTTATATCCCAATCCTGTGACTAACAAATCGAACCTCGTATTTCGTAATTTCAAGAAACCTGTTTCTTGATGTGGATTTAGAAAACATATTTTTACTCCAATCTTCTGACCAAACTTTTAGAAGTAAGTTTGTGTGATCAACTATTGCAAGTTTTGAAAATTGAGAGAGATTAACGTCGAGACGTGTGCCATTTTAAAATTTTTATTATTTATTTATTTATTTATTTATTTATTTATTTATTTATTTATTTATTTATTTATTTATTTATTTATTTATTTATTTATTTATTTATTTATTTATTTATTTATTTATTTATTTATTTATTTATTTATTTATTTATTTATTTATTTATTTATTTATTTATTTATTTATTTATTTATTTATTTATTTATTTATTTATTTATTTATTTATTTATTTATTTATTTATTTATTTAATTATTTAACGTCAAAACAGTTAAAAAGTATGTGTGACGTGCTAAGGGAGGAAATTAATTCTGTGCACGTTTTAAAAAATTCTGTGATCGTTGTGAATCGTGTGAACGTTCATTCCGCTATTCAGGAACCAAGTTTAATCAAAATATTTGGGATCAGTTTTGAGAAAATTTTGAAAATGTTTTTAAGGTTTTATTTACAGCATCCCCCAAAACCAAATTATTCCAAATGTTTCAATCTCGCAAGGGCTAAATTTCAGGTCAATTAAGGAATATCAATTTTGGAGAAAATACTCTGAACGTTTACGCGCTAGCGTTGATCCCAGATGGACAGACGGACAAACAAGTCAAAATATTTGGGATCAGTTTTGAGAAAATTTTGAAAATGTATTTGAGGTTTCATGTACAGCACCCCAAAATCAAAATTTTTCAAATGTTTTGCCGTCAATCAATTTTTGAAAGATCCACCAAACGTCAATTCTGCTTATATGAGTTAGAGGAAGAAATTTACCTCCTGTAGGAAAATATTTATCCATGTTTATTCAATCAGGGCCCCCAAAGGGACCCCCACAAAGATTTTCCGTCCTTCGCAGATTACTGCTGCAGCTTTACAATACTTTCTCTTTTCTACGCTCGTACCGAGTTTGGAAGTAAAAAGTTGAATATTTGCATTTGCGTCGTTCTCCACCCGACAGTGGTGGTGAGAGTTAGTGAGAGCTCTGATGTGCGGCGATGCCAGATATGTTGCGATAAAACCGTTACTATACAGCTCGCCACTCGAGTTAAGGAAGGGTCGTACCTCGATTGTCGCATTCCGCCGATACTAATTTACAAACTAGTGACGTGAACCATACACATGCTACTGATATTCAGTCCTTGGAAGTAATTCCTGTGAAGTGCGCGTCGATCCAAATCAGGGTTATGTAGTACAATTTTACGACAATAGGAGTATCTTTTATGTAATTTTTCTTGAAATAAACCAATTTTTAAACAATTTTTTTAAGATGTAATAAATGTATGAAAATAACAATTGATTTCAGGTAAGGAACTGACTGATAACTAGCACTTAATTTCGAAAGTCAAGGGAATTCTATTGAAAGATGATTCAAGTGTGTGTGAAGAGTTGTGGACGCAGTTGTCTAGTTAAATTAGTTTTGACATCAGGTTTAATGCTACGCAAAGAAAATCAATGACTCCCAAGATCTATAAGAAGGTTGACCCTTCTATTTTCATTCACTCTGGAAACACGTAGGAATTATTAACATTTCCTAAATTTTGAATCTTTGCTGCCCAAGAAAGTAGAAGAGAAACACACAACGTTCGCTATACGAAGGTTATGAATTGTGATCATTGCTAATTATTATGTGCAGTGAAATCTTCAATTCAGATAAGAAATATGAAGCGTTAAAAGACATGGAAACATTGTGGAATATACACAACAAACATTTTGAAGGATGACCGAATTTCAAAGAACTTAATATTTTGTTCAATTCATTTAAACGGACGTTCCATTTGAGGTTTGACTTAATTGAGAGACCAAAAAATATTACCTTAACATCAGTAAAATACACATCGTTAAGTTTCAACGGAGAATACACAAGTTTAGTTTTAATTGAAAACTGCATTGAAACGGTTTTTCCTTTTTTTATGAATTTCTTATTACGAAATCTCCGATATTGAGATGTTTACTGTCTATTTACAGCAAAGAGTATTCGAATCATCCGCAAAGAAAATTAATATTATTCCATTTCGAATTGTGGAGGACCCATCGTTTATGTAGTAGAAAGAAAATAGATCATAAAGCCGAATTCAGCCTAGTGTTGGTCCGTTATATGAGGAGGGCAGAATCATGATTACTATGTTAGCGTTCTAGGCGGTACATTGTAATTTGTTCAAAACTTGTTAGGGTGTAAGGTGACCGCCCAAAGTAATGCCATTCTGCCCGTGAGTGTCCAACTCTGCATTTACGCCTGGAAACCTCCCATTACGTTTCAAAGCAGGTGAAACCGAACAGAGTTCGGGTTACTTCTTAATGAGAACGGAGGAAAGCCGGCGACCATGCATGTCTGCTAAAGTTAGTTCCTATCTTTTGGGCTCATTAGGATTGCCTTTGTAGTCAGGTGGGCTAGGGTTCGCAGCTTCACGTGCTTTTATTTTTATGCGCTTCCTAGCAAGTTTGTGTTGGTTTGTGCGTGAATTTATAATTGAACTAATGCTGAGATGGCCCCTTGTTTTGCTTCTGGACGTAAATGGAGCTTTACTATGCCCACGTTTTACTGAGTTCTCCTTTTGCTTGTAGTGGTAGAAGTCGAGCTGAGAGTGAGTTTGCAACAGCACATTGTTAGCAACATTTTTAGCAATGCAGAAAAATCAAATCTGCAGTCTGTTTACCGTTGCAAATAGTTTTCTGTAACTCGGGAACGAAAATGTCAAATTTTTCAAATGTTATTTATCTCGCGCTTTTATAAATTTTGTCATTGTATTATTACTATTATTATTATTATTATTATTATTATTATTATTATTATTATTATTATTATTATTATTATTATTATTATTATTATTATTATTATTACTATTATTACTATTATTACTATTATCATTATTATCATTATTATTATTATCATTATCATTATTACTATCATTAATATTATTATTATTGTTTTAACTTTCATTCGTCTTTCAACTATCGTTAAAATATTAGGATGGGATACTGGTACTCAAGAAAACGTGCGCAGACAATCTTCTCCCCCATACACCATATACAGTTTTTACTGTTTTTTAACCAAATAAGTCAAATATCGATTGTGGAGCAGAATTGTAGGGACCAGGAAAGCGATGAAATTCCGTTTGATAATCTAAAACACTGAATCTGTCCTGAGTTGTTACTGGATGCGGTGTCTGTGTTTAGTTCGCGTCCCAGGAGCACGGTTGGTTGAGAAGATTCGCAGTGTTGCCTCCTTGTGAGCAGCCGTCTCTGTAATGAGGAATCTCTTTCAGACTTATATTAATTTAAATTATGATAATTATTGTTTGATGAGTGAATGCTTTCAGAATATCGGCTTAGAGTGTGTAGAGTGTAAGAAGTGTAGAAAATATATCGGGTGAATGAGATATCAACCACAATAGTATATACTATTGTGGTTGATATCTCATTCACCCCATATATTTTATCATGGAGTACCACAAAATCTCAGCTGCCACCACAGAATTTATTCAAGTGTAGAAAGATTAGCAGCCATGTCACGAAGTCACGAATGCGTTTTAATGTACCCTCTCCCTCAGAAAAAATGTCGTTCAAAATTCTATCTTCCACACCGCGCCGACAAACTTGGACACCCCTCGGCCTGGGGGAGGGCAGGGGGAGGGACGCGTTGACCAATCGCTAGCAGGTAGAACCACAGTTGTCTGTGATTGGTGCAACATCCCAAGGGGCAGAAAGAACGCTGTCTCAGGGGGAGGGGGCTAGTTCGTTTACGTACGAGACGGAAATATCGTCATATTTCCCTGCCGAAGGAGGTAGTTTGCCTGCGCGTACGCCACGACGAAAAAAATATTTCTAAGCGGGGTTTTCCGTCCAGAATGATTGTCTATAGACCAGTAAATATTTATCATTTTAGCAATTATTCTAACTTTTAGTAATCGATTTGTAACTCCTGACAAAATGCTATTTTGAGATATTCATTTCAGGCACAATTTGCGGAGCCTTCCCGGCCGTTCTAACGCATATTTCGAATTTGTTTATAAAATTATAAATTGTTGCAAAATTGTTAATTCGCTGTTTTTGGTTCTAAGACATCGGGAGATTCTCCCCACTTTAGATTTGCAAAATTTGGAAATTGTTTATAAATTTGCAATTGTTGCAAATTTTTTATTGTCTAATCTGAATGGCGTTTAAATGTGATGCAAAATTCCGGAATCCGTTCGGTGCTATTATATATCGTTCTCGAGATATATGTAATTGTTTATAAGAAATTAACATCTTAGTAGACCCCATTTGTTTGCGCTTAATTCATTCGCGCTAGCAGAATAGCGTGGGATGGGCCTACTGAAAAAACAGTTCTCCAATGCCGCGCTTTTGCCTGCCACATACGCTTAAAATGCACTTGCTTGTAAACAAATTCTGTGGCCAAATTAATTATGATAAATTCGTATTTTTACGGCGAGTATGAGCATAACTTTTATTTGGTTTTTATATTCTCTTTTAAGTCCTGCAATTTGCAAGTCGATATATTTATCAAATAGGAAAGAAATTGATTATAAAAAATATTTTTCAAGGTGCATTACGCCCAAACAATTGTTTCTGTTTTTCTATCAAAGGGGTGTTGAGCAACCGAATAACTGTATTATTATTTTTTTAAGTCCCCTGTTAACACCGAGAGTCAGAAACTATTTGTTCCTCTTGTTTAACCATTACCATTAAAAAATAGGGAAACATATTGCTTAGCTGTTTGCTATAAACTGCACTGGATTGGATGAAGGTAGTGTTAAGGTTTTCAAATACAGAAATATTCAATTTTGTGTTTTGAAAGATCACATGAGTAGAATCACACATCACAATATTTACACAAGTATAGAAATTTCTAAATAAAC
The DNA here is from genome assembly GCA_011170035.1 of Teleogryllus occipitalis. Taxonomy (NCBI): domain Eukaryota; kingdom Metazoa; phylum Arthropoda; class Insecta; order Orthoptera; family Gryllidae; genus Teleogryllus; species Teleogryllus occipitalis. The sequence continues at coordinate 7,140 of BLKR01007257.1, read as the reverse complement.
GTATATAAACTTTAAGTTAATACTTTCAATTCAATTTATCATTCCTTTCTAAAACTGTTAATTTGATGATTTCATTGTATAATATTCAAATCAGAGCTATATGTGCTAAATCTACGCATTGTTAATACATATTTTTAAACAACATTAATATATTTAATATACATTTAAAAGGTTTTTAGATTGGCGAACGTTTCAATGAAATTTCATGAATTCCTAAATGCTTGAAAATAAATACTTGTAAAATTAAATATTGTAGCGTGTAAAAATATAACAAACTCACGTATTTGGTAAAACGAGTTGATATTACTAAAAGAAAGCAAAACAGATGTTATAACAATTCAAAGAGATTTAGCGTTTGTTTACAGTTTAGTAAATATCAATGCACTAGCATTTCCCAGTGAAAATACATAGAACGAACTTGGTGGTCAAGTGATATGACCTTCCCAACACAGACTACATTTCAGTATCGTCAGAGTTCGAAGGTGGTTTGTTGGCCGCCATTCTACGAATCTATCAAAACCTTGAATTTTGCACGACCATCTGTACAGCGAGAACGTAGCGGTTTATTAAACGGAAACGGGCCATTCGAGGTATCTAATGTGCACTCTTTGAAAACGTTTAACCATTATAAACTATCCCTAAGAAAAATATCAAATAAACAATGTTAAAGGTCACCAGCTTAACATTGCCTTTACTATTTGAATGTTTTCAACATCCCCAAAACCAACAGAAAACCCATGTTTTTACAGGTTATTATAAAACCAATTCAATAAATATAAGCATTTATTCACTTTATTATTTTTAAAACACTCAAATATCTACGATGTTGTTTGATTCATGTCTTCATCGAAGATCTGAGATTAAAAAACTGATAAACAGAGAAAATTAAAGTAATTTTGAGTGATTGATGAAGTTGAATGATCAAACGAAAAACAATGTTTCTTGCTTCATATAATGCTATCGTGTTTAACAGACATGTAATTACATGTGATACACATATTTAAACATCCAAACTAATGAAAATTTTCAAAATTAAAATCATCAATAAAACGTTGATTCATCAGCAAGGATTATATTATTAACTACTTTTTTGAGATTCATGTGCTCCTGTGTGAATAACGTAGTAAACGTGATTCGTATGATCCAGTTGCTCAGAATAATGCAAAACCTGCTAGACACATACACTAAACATAATAGTTGTCAAATAGTTATTTACGACATGAGTATCATAAGATAACTTATTACAATACGAAATTGGAGAATTATCAAACATGACTCTTTACCCGAAATTGTTAACCAATTGAATATTGTAATATAATGTTACCATTTGAATATCATAGAAAGTAAGACGCAGTTTGTCAAAATTCATGTGAACTATAATTTTTCTTTAAATTTTACTCCTTATCCTGCGAAAGATGTGTGACAGTACTTATGTTAACAATTATACTGCCATGGGTTTAATTAATTAGTTTTCAGTACGCAAATTATTGTTTTGGTTTTAAAGAAGCATGGATATACAGAGTATCGGGGAACGAAACGTCGAAAGTTTGAAAATAGCTGTTTAAACAATTTTAATCATACTTTGTCTAATAAACTACATAGATATTTTGAATGGCTGAGCTGCAATAAACACACGCAAATTTTGGTTTGAAAATATGATTTCTACGAAAAACTTTGCATTCTAGAATCATGTAAACAGACCAGAAACATGTAACATGTTTATTATTAACAATATAAATTAATATATTAGTTCAGAAAAAAATTAACCGAGAAATAAAAAAGCAGTTGAACTGTGAAAATTGGGTCCTTTTTTATTTCTAGGTTAATTTTTCTTTCTGATCAAATGTATTCATTTATTTTGTTAATCATAAACAATTTAGATATTAATGAAGTGTTTATATGCTTCTACAACGCAAATAGTTGCCTAGAAAACATATATCCAAACCAACTTTTGAATGTTTATTGCGGTTTAGCCATTTGGAATATCCGTGTAGTTTATTAGACAAAATAAGCTTAAAATTGTCTTAACAGCTATTTTTCGAAGATTCGACATTTCTTCCCCGAATATCCTGTAAAAAAACGCTTGATTTCTGTTGGTACGCGACGGAACGGCGTTCCGGTTCTTTGGAAATAATTATGAAATTATATTATATATAAGTAGCTATTGCTATTATATTAATAATTAATTTGAGGCGCGTTTCGGGGCCTAAGAATTTAAAAATAAAGGATATATGTATCATAATAACTCTTTATGACGACACTGTTCTCAGTTACGTCAAGTTTTAATTTAGAGAATCAAAGTGAATGGTCTAAGTTTACTCACCTAAATAAAGTTTATCTTACTATACATACTATTTAGAAAGTGTTTTATGTTCAAAACAAGTGTTGCCACAACAGCATATATTTTCACGTATTATTCGTAATTGCTATGCAATATTCAATACGGACTATGTGAACCTGCAAAAAAGAAACAACAAAAAAAGACCTACTGCAGCAGAAAATATTTTCTACTCGTCGGGATTCGAACACGGGTCTTTAAAGTTAACTCACCTGACACGGTTCCCCCTCACCACCAGGTACACGACAAGACTGCCTCCTTTCCGATGCGAAAAGAAAGTGAAGCATTTGCAGTTTTTAAAAAAAACAGGGTGCTCAATTTATCTTAATACAAGATCTAGTTTTAAAAAGAGATTTCATTAAACAAAAATCTCTAGCGTTCAGATTGTTTTTCGACAATGTTATAAAGATCAGCCGGGGCTAATATTATACAGTAGAAAATGTATTACACTTTAAGAGTTGTTATTTATTTATGTCCAAAATTAACAAGAAAATGACAAATGATAGGAAATATATTCTATTATAATGACCATAGCAAACACTTAGAATGGAACAATATTTGGGAGGGAAAAAATCAAAACTAAAATGCCTAATTTTTCCAGTCAAAAACTTTACCACCGTGATATAAATCTTTTGATGTTACTTCGTTATTTTTTATGACACGTTATTTTTGAAAATAGGTTATCATTAAGAAAGAATTAATATTCTTTTCTGCGTTACATAATGCAATAATAATAATCGTGTCATGATATATACAGCCTCAAATTTGTGGGGCTAATATGATACAACTTAAGAGGCTAATGTAATACAATACGGGTGTCGGGGCTATTTTGATACACTAAAAATTAACACGCACACAACTGGAAGGGATTTTTTTATGTTTAATATTACATCAAAGGCGCTAAAATTCCGATTTGATGTTGATAAACTATCCAAGTGTTTATCTGAGAAAGAAAGAGCAGGCGCCAATTCATATAGATTTCCTCGTTCTCCTCCCTACCCAGTACATGGTGATTCACTTATGATTATCAATTGGCGGAAGCTTCTGCTGTTTCAGTGCAGTTACTGATTTTTCACTGGAATCACAAGGAACCAGGCCTACAATAGGAGCTAACACCATCCCTTCAACTCCAGATATCAACTGTTCTCATCCAGTACTTTTGAGATAATGCTGTTGGAAAAAAAAATTTAAAAAAACAGTAGCCCTCCAAAGAATAAGGAAGCGGTTAGACCCAATAGCAGCAATCATTACTAGTGAAGAGTGGATCATTACTAGGAAAGAGTGGAGTGTTTAATTTACATTAATTTAATATCTCTTTTAAAAAGAGATTTCATGAAACAAAAATCTCTAGCGTTAATATTTGTTTTCGACAATGTTAATAGGTATTTGTTCGCAATTTTCGAAAATTCAGATCGTTCGCCCAAAATTGAACGTACGCCACTTTTAAACATCTTGTGCTTCGAGGAATAGATTTACAGAAAAATTGGAGCTCTTTTTGAGGAAATTATGTAAATATGATGGGGTTTGGTGTAAAGTACCTTTAAAATTAAAAGATTCGTTTCAAATTCGAAGATTCGTAATATTAGGCAGATTTTTCAAGGAATATCCATTTTGGTGAAAATCGTGTTTACTTTAGGCTCTAGAATTACTCACACGAAGACGGATTCACAAAGAGATTTTTTGGAAAATCACTTTTTCGGGTTCAAAAAACAAGCGTTTTGACAGCCTTGTGTATAGAAAATAAAAGAACAATACCAACAATCCACTTTTTTCGAACTGGCTACTTACAAAACGTGTTTTCTGTGAAAATTTCGACACTTCCTCCTACAGCATTACGTAACTCTCTTTACACGTGGAGGTAAAAATATTCCAGCGTTACTGGGATTTGAACTCGGATCCCTGTAGTCCGTAGGTCTGGCTCGACCGCACTGTGCTATCACAGATATTTCTCAACGCGCTGTCCAAGCACACTTATTACGAAAAGAATAGTTACGTGATATTCATTGCACTTAGATTTTTATTAGAGGAATGTTCTACATGTGTCAAAGGTATCAAATTCGCAATAAGAACCCAAACGATTACAACCCACGCAACTACATAGCTCATTTTACTTAGAAATATTTTCAACCAGAAGCCGTGGTCTTTAGAGCCCTCTGTGGAAGTCGTTGCCGGTCTTATCTTTCGGCGACTATGTCCAAGGTTGAATTACGTCACAGATGAAAGTTGCGATAACGCTAGAGCTCAACACGGGCGCTTGCAGACGTTCTGAAGCCAGAATCGCAATAGGGGCATATTTATACGTGATTCTTAAAGACATTAACACACTAAAACAAGTAGTGGCGCCTCAAAACACATGCTTTATGTGATATTTATAATGGATACGAATGATTATAACTATACAATTAACCGCAAAATTGTTTCTACCCGCAAAAATTATTCGCCGTGGATGAGGTTCGATCTTACGTGCCTAAGCTTCTCCAACAGTGCGCTTACCTGCTATACCACAGAAACTCTTATAACTTTTGTCTCTCACAAAGATGATTTTAAACTGTCATGTATCACAGATTTGACTAAAAAAGAACGTGAGGCGTTTAGATGCTTGTGTTAACTACAGGCGGACAAACAGACGTTTTGTCGTAAATCGATTTTTTAGTAACAAGGACCCACAAAACATGGATTCTGTCTACAAACGTATTGACGTAATGCACTATATACAAGAATAAAATTTGTCTAGTTTTGTCGTGGCCAGTGATTGGAATTTAGAGGTTTTTGTCGAAAAATCCCCGTCTCCCGGCGCATGATTGCAATACTTTTTCTTCTTACCACATAATTAGCAGAAAGTAAGAAAAAATTGTTTTTCATTGTTTCAATTCAACGAAAATTTTAAATCAATTCCAAAGATGAAATAATCAGTAAATAGTAAAAAGAGATTTATTAACAATATGAAATGAAATACAATAAGAAAGGAATCTTCTGTTCTTTACTTGGTATTCTTAACAAATCTATAGGAAAATCATAATAAAGGCATTATTTCAACAACATTCGAATGTTATTGTTAGAATCTATGGGGAAACTGTTAATGCCGGGTCCTGGTAACGTAAAAGGGTTAAATAATGTTGTGAAATGTAGAAAAAAATCGTTTAACTCGTGTTGCCAGAAACCAATTCTTTGTGGGTCGTTGATACAGAAAAATCGAATGACGACGAAAAGCCTGTATGTTCGTGTGTCTGTTGATGTGTCAGCTCTTGTGCCTGTTCGTCTGTCTGTAATTTTCAAAAAAAATTATATGACCTTATTGAAAGAATTATTGTTTATAAAACAACAAATTATGTTTATGAAACAACAAATTTCATTTGAAAGAAAAATCTGTGTTCAATGTTAGATTTGTAGGAAAACGCCGAAAAAATTCAAACTTTTCCAATTTTCGAAAATTCAGAGTTTACAGTGGACATATGACGTTTGTCGCCTTTATAAGTGTATTTTACTCTATTCTTAGAAGAAATTTAAAGAAAAAATTTGGGGTCGTTTTTGAGAAACTTTTGAAAATGACCGACGGCTTCATGTAATGTACCCTCGAATTTTAAAGAATGATTTTTAAAATCTCAAAGTTTCAACTAGAATCACATCGACAAGGGATTCTTCAATTTGGAAAAGATCGTACGATCTGTTTAGGCGCTAGTAGTGTTCACAGATGGATGGAGAGACGGACAGACGCAGACAGACTGACGTTTTGCTTTCAATTGGTGTTTTGGCATCAAAGACCCACAAAACAGGAATTATGGTTACATCACGTGTTAGAGATTTTTCTCTTAATTTAGTAACTGGATTTATCCACTCCTTTGTTTTCAGGGCCCGGCAATACATTTTTTCTGCCGAAAATTCGCCGTTTTTTTCGCGGAGCATTACATAACTTTCTCTATACTACGTATATTACTCCGTATGTATGTGCATATACGAGAAAGTAAAAAGTTACGTAATTCTACGGAGGAAATCGGCAAATTTTCGACACAAAAAACTGTAGTTTCCGGGCCCTGGTGTAAAAAAAAATATAAATTCAGTTGATAAATATAGAATAAAATCCCTTTAGCATGTGGTGTAGCCGGGAGCCAGGTTTGGTGGGTAGTAAATACAAAAAAAAAAGAAAAGGTTAATGGTAAAACGTATTTTCTTCTGTGAACAATGCTAGCGGCTAAACTGTTCAGGCAATTTTCTCCAAAGTTGATATTCCGCAAGCGATCTGGCTGATGTCGAGCCCTCCTGAATTTCAAATCAATATTTTATTTTTGGATGGTACTCTACAAGAAGCCCCTGAAACATTTTCAAAAATTAAAAAATGGCATGAACTTTTCTGGTTAAATTTTATTGCCGGATAGCGTAATGGACGCTATAAGACGATGGTGGAGATGATTTTCGTTCATATACTGAATTTTTCCAAAAATGCAAGAAAACAATTTTTTTCGGCGTTTTCCTACAACTTAAGTATTGAAGATAGTTTGTTTCCTTAATGAAATGTGTTCATCAAAAACAGATCTTCAAATATTCCTTTCAAATAATCAGTCCTTTAATAAAGATCACGTACAATTTTTTAAAAATATAAGTACTTTAGATAATTTTATAATTTTTGAAATAGCAAATTTGGATTTCCCCCGCTTCGTTTGACGAGCTGTCATTCTGAATTTCTTTTGAATTCTGATGATTGTCAGGACGGACAAGGCGCTATTACGACGCTGTATTTTTCATTTAATGTCAAAAACAGTTAAAAATTGTGTGTAATGTACTGTAGGGAGAAATGTATTCTGTGA